>WSYH01003090.1:0-57499 GCA_036426205.1 Ascaphus truei
AAATATACCAATTTGGATCACTCTTGGCTTACCTACGTTTGCATCTACAGGCTGAAAATTATAATGTTAACAAAACAAAAGTAGTAAACTTCTACAGAAACTATATTTAAATCTGGACAAAAATAATTGAGCTTTTTACATTGAGAAAATGGAAAAACATTAATAATAATAATATTAAAACAGTGTGCATTTGCATCTAAATGTATACTTATTTAATTAGATAAACAGTTCTAAACAATAATCCCACTTCCAAAGGCTTTTTAATGCACACTGAGAAAGGTATATACAGACATACCCCGGATTAAGGACACTCACTTTAAGTACACTCGCGAGTAAGGACATATTTTCAATAGCACCATATCCCCGTGTCCGTACTCTTGCTTTGGTACGGACACTTATTCTGCCCTACAGACTGCCATAGAAGTGACGCACTGATTCCCCTCGCCCAAGAGGCAAACGGCAGCTCGCGCATGCGCCTGTCAGCACGTCCTGAACAGCAACACTAGCTCCCTACCTGTACCGAAGCATCGAGAAGTGGAAAAAAAGTAGTGCTTCACTTTAAGCACATTTTCGCTTTACATACATGCTCTGGACTCATTGCGTATGTTAATGTGGGGTATGCCTGCATGCTAATAACATGCTTGCTGTATAGCAGCACGATAAATCTACTGTAAATAGTTGATGTATGAAAAGAAAACTGTCTAATTTAATTAGCCATTATTTAAGTTAAAGTTACCTGGGGTGAAGGTCTCATGAAGTTTTTTTAACACAAACTTCAACCATTCTAATTTCAGGACTCCTTTTTCTGCAGAATAGTATGTTTCAGGGTAGTCTTTGGGATTCAATTCTTGTATATATGTTTCCTGCTTAGTGAAAGATGTATCCATTATATCTACAGTTACCCTGTAACAGCTGCTTAAATGTACCTGCTACTGAGAGGTGTTACTGTATTTTAAAAGGGGTATTCTGAAGTGCGCTACAAAAAAGTGATCTGATTAATTAGTGTGTAATAAAGTGTGCAAATCAGGATGATAATATTCCTAATCAAATATGTGAATCAATGAGAAAAAAAACGACTCATGGAAGATGACCTGCGGGCCAAATCCTCAATGTAAAAACCTCTACAGTTATAACTAATTAACTAAAAAGTTCATGAAATGAAAAAGTTCCTGGTGGGGAAAGTGTCCTTATCTGATTTAAGACCCAGAATTCTGGATGTGTTGCAGGCGTGGGCAGCTCTCTCTCTGTTTGAGGTTTTCCTCTCTTCTTTCAGCACATGTAAAAATGGGAAGACAGAAATTACAGAGAACGCCCATAACGCAACACAATTATTTAATTAAAATAAGTTCAAACAAGTGGTACTAAGCTCACAAGGTGTCAAGGTAAAAACAGCTCTCACACTTTTTGGGTGGGGGGGGGGGAGAGTGTGGTGCCCACAGGTTCATGTGGCAGGTCCTTCTCTCTCTGCTGGTCGGACTTTGCAGTTGCCTCTGTGGTCACTGGCAGTGTGATATATAACAGCTGTTGGTAATATGGAGGGGAAGGGGGGGAGGGCTTGTGACAGGCGTTGTGAGTTTATTGCCATTGGTTTTCATTTACATTTATTAAATAATTGTGCAACACTGTGGTGTTTCTCTGCACTTCTTTCTTCTTTTTTTCTTACTGTATTTAAACCTGCAAGAATCTGATCCTTTGCCGTAAGAATGAGGAGGGTTACTGCCCCGTTTTGGGTCATCCATCAGTGTGTTTTATTATCGTGTCAACATGCGGTGTTGGGAGAAGTTATAAAAAAGCAATTTGATGAAGCAATATACTGTAAGGGGAACAGTTATATAAAGCAATAGCAGGAGTTATAGGGAGATGTTATATGGGATAATAGGAGGTGTTATAGGGAGCGGTAATATGGGGTAATAGGAGGAGTTATAGGGAATGGTTATATGGGCAATAGGATGTCTTAAAGTGAGAGGTTATATGGGGTAATAGGAGGAGTTATAGAGAGTGTTATATGGAGTAATAGGAGGAGTTATAGGGAGCAGTTATATCTGTTAATAGGAGGAGATATATGGGGAATTAGGAGGCGTTATTTGGAGCTGGTATGTGGGACAATAGGAGTTATAGGGATTGTGTATATGTGGAGTAATATGAGGAGTTATGGGGATCAGTTTTATGGAGTAATAAGAGGAGTTATAGGGAGCAGTTATATGGGGTATTAGGCGGCATTATTTGGAGTGGTTAAATAGGGCAATACGAGTTGTAGGGAGTGTGTATATGTTGGGTAAAGGGAGGAGTTATAGGGAGCGGTTATATGGATCAATAGGGTGTGTTATAGAGAGCAATTATATGGAGCAATAAGTGGAGTTATAGGGAGCAGTAATATGGAGCAATAGGAGGAGTTATATGGATCAATAGGGGGAGGTATATGGAGGGGTAATATGGAATAATAGGAGGAGATATACCTGTAGGTAGCAATTATATGAATCAATAGGAGGTGTTATCGGGAGATGTTATATGGAGCAATGGCAGGTGTTAAAGGGAATAGTTTTATGGAGCAATAGGAGGAGGTAGGGTAGAGTTGTAGGGAGTGTTGTTATGAAGAAACTCGAGGTGTTGCAGGTAGCGTCTGAATGGAACAATTAATGGACATACATGTTAATATTTTATGTCAAATGTAGTAAGCAAATTCTTTAGGTGGAATCAAGGACTTTGGAAGGAGGGAGAATTTAGTGGGTGGAAGGAGGGCGTTTAGGAGCAGGGAGGACGGAATTCTGCAGGATGGAGGAGGGGTTTTGCAGGACCGGTATGGGAATTTTCTGAGGAGGGAAGACAGAGCATGTCCCAAAATGAATCCTGAATACTGCATACCGAATAAGGGCTCAGCCCTCCACTGACATACACTTAGAATGCCTAAGAAACATTAATTTATTTTTACACTGGAAGTTTATCACAGAAACAATGTAAGCAGCAGCAGCAGCTTCCAATCAACTGTCAGCAGTCAATTGGTTCACTGACTCCCTGTGGTGACTCATAGCTGAATCTTTGCATGTAACCCTGGGAGTTGGAGTTTTACTACTAAACTATTCCGGATCACACGCTCTGTGTGTTTATCATTGTCATATTCTGAGTTGGTAAAAACACGTGATCCCACAACGCCAGTGCACATCCTCCTCTTCAATGCGTCATTAAAGTCCGGGACCTGATCCTGCTATGCAGATTATTATATGCTTTGCGTGACATCTGATACTACAGGGAATAAAGGATTATCTGAAATACCGTATGGCTTTGCTTTTTAAACACAAAAGTCCTTATTAATGTTAAGGAATTGCAGGCTAAGGCTGATTTGGTGGTGACGAAATTATGTTTTTGTCTTTATATTTATGTTCGGACACGCAGTTTTTACTGTAAATATTGTAACGTTTCCAAGATTTCTTAGTGCTTGTCGATCTTGCTAAAAAGCATGGATTCTGGATCACATTTATTACAAAGTACTTCACTTCAAAGATTACTTGGGATTATAATATGGCTTAATCTTTACAACGTCATAAAGACTAGAAACCTATATGGGTTACAATGCTGCCGCTTCTTGTAAAAGCTTTTGAATATTAACAAAAATAATGTTCCACCAGTCACCCTGATCGCTCTCTCATTGCTTAAAGTCTGATTCTAAGCCCATTTTCACTACGTTTCGTGTGAGACATATCTGTAGGCGCCATCAACAAAAATCGTAAACAGGCCTCGGTCCCGCTGCGCTCGGTGGCGCGGGCGGCCACACGCGAGTTCCCCACCAGCAGGGGAATCCTGCGGAGCCGGTCCCGGTCCCCCCTGGCTGCACATCTCACTACACGCTGTGACGCGTCAGCCGCTACGGGATACAAGAGAATGGTGCTCCCTAGCGTTGACGCGTCACGTGGTGTGGCTGTGAGCCAATGGGGAGGGGAGGCTTTGGGAGGAGGAGAGGCTTCGGGGAGCGGGGAGGAGTGTGGGGGGAAAGCAGCGTGAGTGCCTGTGTGTGTGTGTATATGTGTGTGTCTAAGTGCGTGAGTGCCTGCCCCTGTCTGTGTGTGTGTCTGTCTGTGTGTGTGTGTGTCTGAGTGCGTGAGTGCCTGCCTCTGTCTGTGTGTGTGTCTGTCTGTGTGTGTGTGTCTGCGTGTGTGTATGAGTGCCAGCCCGAGCCCGTGGAGGGAGGGAGGGGGGGGGAGAGTAGCGGGTCCCTCTGCTCAAGTCACGCCCTCCCTCCCGCTCAAACCTCCCACTCCCGCCCACCTCCCGCTCCGGCTCCCGCTCCCTAAAGACCGCATATCGCGGTCTGTGTATGTCAGCGGAACGCCTGTCTGCAGTGCGGGAGAGCTGACGGAGGGAGCGGGGCCTTAGCCTAAGGCAGCAGTGCGCAAAGTGGGGGGCGCGCTCCTCAGGGGGGCATGGGCAGTTGCAAAGGCCACTGCGCTCTTCCCCAAGGCATTTAAATTAAATGCCGGGGGATCGCAGGAGGCCTCTGCAACGCTATTACTTACCTTAACTTTGCTGTCGTCACTCGTGTCCATGGCAACGCAGCGTCAAATGACACCACGGTCGTGTGACGTTACACGCGTCAAATGACACTGCGGGTCACGTGACGTCACATGACCCCGCGGCGTCAAGGTAAGGGAGGTGGCTCGAGCACGAGCAGAGGGAAGGCAGGGGGGCGCAGCTGCAAAAGTGTGCTCTCCCCTGCTCTAAGGGCCTGATGAATCAAAACCGAAAGTTAGGCACAAAAGCCATGATCCACTGAGTGCCTTTATCTCAGGGCTTATAACATCATGTTTGTTGTATTTATTTTGACTATTTTCTAATGCGCTACACACCAAGACACTCCGTACTAGAGCACGTTATCAAAATGAGAGAAAGAGAGGTGTGTGCTCACTTCTGTGCAAAGCTGTCTTGTGGCTGCAAAACTGGAGAAAAACTGCACCAAATAAAAAAAAAACAATTATACCCTACAAAATCTTTTTCTTTGATACATCTGGTGCAATTTTGTACTCCAGTTCTGCCCTATATTTTTAAGCTGGGAGACTTTGAGATGTGGATTCATAAATGTCCCTTGTCACGATCTAAATACCAATATCTTGGTTAAGGACATGATGGGAGTTATTTGCTAAAGGGTCTTGGATACAAAACTGTGAATAACCTGTATGATAACATTGCAGCCGATGCACACTATCAAACGGACAAGTTGTGTAGCTTTTGATAGGATTCCCTTTTTTTAATAAATGAGGTGATGTTTTTTTTAACTAGGTTTGCCACTGTTTTGCAGCAAGAAGACTTTAGTAACTTACCCCATAACCAGAAATATAAATAATATTTTATAGTTTTGATGTTTTAGTAAAAAAAACTTCCATCCATCCATACAGTAGGTTTTTTGAGGTCGCTCACTCATAGGAACAGGGATTTATACACAAACATTAGCCAAGTTCACTGTACTCTGTATTCTCTGTCTTGGAATGTTTGGCTTCTAACATCTGCTTGAGGGGAGTGAATCATATTATGCAACATTTAACTGGTCTAATACTGTATGGGACTAAGTTAATTTATTTTTAAAGGGATATATTTCTCTCTATGCATATAACCCTTTTACCACATGTCATGATAATACCATGAAAATATTCAGTATTTTAATAATCTGGTACTCCCCTAACTCCCTCTCTCCCTGTCTGTATTTCTCAATTTCTCTGTCTCTCTCCTTCTCCCTCTCCATCTCCATCTGTCTGTATCTCTCCATTTCTCTCTCCACCTCTCTATCTCCATCTGTCTGTATCTTTCCATCTCTCTCCCCATCTCTCTAGCTCTCTCTCTGTCTCTCTGCATTTACTAACTCATGACAAAAAACATCAAACCTAATCATTGGATTTATCAAATGCATGGTGGTCAATTAAACTCAAAATGTAAGGAGGTTATCCAGATGTTATTCTTAGTTCGTTAACTGGTTCAACATAATATAAGTGACAAGGGTTTTTACATCTCCAACCTTAATATAATAGTCACATGTGCATATTATCCAACATGTAGGGAACCAAAGAGGGTTACCTAGGCACACTCACAGGACATCTCAGATACTTTGTTTGTGGTGTCCTTTTGGTTCCCTATGCTAGTCCCTCGTGGTCCCCCACCCAATTACCCCTTAGTCCACAGACAGTATAAACAATAAATGACTGCAAACAATGGATTTAACCACTTCAGCGATATCTCATCATCATTTATTCAGTCTCCTGTGCAGAGACAATAGACAGCAACAATGTTTCAGGAAAGGAAGATGGATAATATGGGATACATGGAAAAGAACTGCAAACAATGGATTTAACCACTTCAGCGATATCTCATCATCATTTATTCAGTCTCCTGTGCAGAGACAATAGACAGCAACAATGTTTCAGGGGGAGTTTGGGGGCCACAACCCCACCCGTTGTCAGGTCCTACTGTCTCTGCATGGAGGATGGAATAAATTGCGGCGAGATCGCTGAAGTTGTTAAATGCCTTGTTTGCCGTTCTTTTCCATGTATCCCATATTATCCATCTTCCTTTACATATTGCGTTCTTTTCCATGTATCCCATATTATCCATCTTCCTTTACATATTGCAATAGTTCTTTAGGACATCTCATAATGCTCTAATAAATATACCAATTTGGATCACTCTTGGCTTACCTACGTTTGCATCTAAAATATACCAATTTGGATCACTCTTGGCTTACCTACGTTTGCATCTATAGGCTGAAAATTATAATGACAAAAGATGTGTACCGAGAGTGGTACACCAAAGAATCCCCTTTACATAGGCGCACCGCAGACCTAAAAATAAAGACGGTCAGGGGCTGGATGTGGTGTATAAAATTAAACTTTATTAAATATCCATGTAATGGTGTAAATAAAACAGTATATAGTGCTGTGCTGTATACTGAATAAAATAGACTACTGTTGGTCTATCCAAACTCCGTCAAGCGTCTCACTGTGCTCCAGGTAATAAAACTGAGTTGTGTCAAGACTATATTTGCTCACTAGATTAATGTACCAAAGGGATCAGTTTCTAGAATAGTGTAGTTATAGACTGTAGGGTCACTGAGGGTGGAAAACCCCCTTAGCTCTGGCAAATGCTAGAAAAAGTGATGGCTAAGGTTGTTTATAGGGCATCCCAGTATCAAGGGGAGAGACCTATGAACAGGTAGTTAGAATAGTTAGTATGTTAAAAATCCTAATTACTGGCAATAGTAGTGTGCACTAATGCTGTCTCCCTGTAAGGTTTCAATGGATCTGAGTAGATGCTCTAGATATCATCAGTCTAGATGGGTATATTAACCCTGTGACCTATTTGTCAGTATAGGCTCTACAGATACTTGCAATATATATATTCAGTCTCCTGTGCAGAGACAATAGACAGCAACAATGTTTCAGGGGGAGTTTGGGGGCCACAACCCCACCCGTTGTCAGGTCCTACTGTCTCTGCACGGAGGATGGAATAAATTGCGGCGAGATCGCTGAAGTTGTGAAATCCCTTGTTTGCAGTTCTTTTCCATGTATCCCATATTATCCATCTTCCTTTACATATTGCAATAGTTCTTTAGGACATCTCATAATGCTCTAATAAATATACCAATTTGGATCACTCTTGGCTTACCTACGTTTGCATCTACAGGCTGAAAATTATAATGTTAACAAAACAAAAGTAGTAAACTTCTACAGAAACTATATTTAAATCTGGACAAAAATAATTGAGCTTTTTACATTGAGAAAATGGAAAAACATTAATAATAATAATATTAAAACAGTGTGCATTTGCATCTAAATGTATACTTATTTAATTAGATAAACAGTTCTAAACAATAATCCCACTTCCAAAGGCTTTTTAATGCACACTGAGAAAGGTATATACAGACATACCCCGGATTAAGGACACTCACTTTAAGTACACTCGCGAGTAAGGACATATTTTCAATAGCACCATATCCCCGTGTCCGTACTCTTGCTTTGGTACGGACACTTATTCTGCCCTACAGACTGCCATAGAAGTGACGCACTGATTCCCCTCGCCCAAGAGGCAAACGGCAGCTCGCGCATGCGCCTGTCAGCACGTCCTGAACAGCAACACTAGCTCCCTACCTGTACCGAAGCATCGAGAAGTGGAAAAAAAGTAGTGCTTCACTTTAAGCACATTTTCGCTTTACATACATGCTCTGGACTCATTGCGTATGTTAATGTGGGGTATGCCTGCATGCTAATAACATGCTTGCTGTATAGCAGCACGATAAATCTACTGTAAATAGTTGATGTATGAAAAGAAAACTGTCTAATTTAATTAGCCATTATTTAAGTTAAAGTTACCTGGGGTGAAGGTCTCATGAAGTTTTTTTAACACAAACTTCAACCATTCTAATTTCAGGACTCCTTTTTCTGCAGAATAGTATGTTTCAGGGTAGTCTTTGGGATTCAATTCTTGTATATATGTTTCCTGCTTAGTGAAAGATGTATCCATTATATCTACAGTTACCCTGTAACAGCTGCTAAAATGTACCTGCCTCTGAGAGGTGTTACTGTATTTAAAAAAGGGGTATTCTGTAGTGCACTACAAACAAGTGATCTGATTAATACAGTGTGAAAATCAGGATGGTAATATTCCAAAACAAATATTTGAATCAATGAAAAAAAAAATAGTCTCATGGAAGATGACCTGCGGGCCAAATCCACAATGTAAAAAACTCAACAGTTATAACTAATTAACTAAAAAGTTCATGAAATGAAAAAGTTCCTGGTGGGGAAAGAATCCTTATCTGATATAAGACCCAGAATTCTGGATGTGTTGCAGGCGTGGGCAGCTCTCTCTCTGTTTGAGGTTTTCCTCTCCTGTTTCAGCCCATGTAGAATAAGAGAAGACAGAAATTACAGAGAACACACATAACGTAGCACAATTACATGTAGCCCTGTTTCCCCCAGAACACAGGAATCTACCAATGCTGCTCTTATACCTGTTGACTCCAGAAGCCTGAGCCTCTGCCATGGAGAGCCTGGGGTGTATACTTTACTCTGATGCAGCGCCTCCACCTGTGAGGGATCCCAGCAGTGCGGAAGCAGCCCCTCACAGGACACAGTAATAAACACCCACACAGTATAAAATAACGAAACCTTTACTGTATTAACGAATGGCATATGTCAAAGGCTTACTCTCCCTTATGGATAAGATATATGTGCACAACTACCACACACCTTTCAGAGCTTACTTCCCAGAAATAATACCCACCACGTGTCCCACACTGTGTCCACAATACTGTGTACCTCACACAGAGTCCACAAGAGTCCCACAGTATGTTAAGTCCCTTGTCACTAGTCCAACAGTGTCCACCAAAGAACCCACCCTTATAGGCTTGATCAGTGCCTGGGTATATACCGGTATGTTGGTGCACTTGTTGACTTTTACCTGACAGGCACGCCAGCACCCGGTCTGATGAGACTTCACAAAGGATCCGCCGATCCTCTCTCCTACACCGACGTCGTCAGGGTGATCCCACCCAGGTAGTGTCTCTGCAGTTTCTTTGGTGAGGCATAATCCAAGACCTCTCTTTAGGGATTTCAGCGTCTGCTGTGTCCCTAACTATATCTAGATACTATAGGGATTCGTTCCCTATGCTAGGGCCTGTCCCTGTAGCAGCCACAACCTAGATTGACTCAGGGCCTATCTTGGGCCTAGGGGGTATTTGCTGGCCTAGTGCAGATGCTAGTTGCCCTCTGGACGGACCCTCTTTCCCCTACCTCTGCCTGTCACACACTGCCTGCATGCTCCCTGTAACACACTTCCTTATCCGGCCTGCAGCACTTCCCCAGCTCCTATTGGCTCCCTGGCGTCAGGTGGGACACTTCTAAGGCTCGTGGGACTTGTAGTCCCTTCCAAGAGCCTTCCCTGATTGGCTAGCGTTCGCGCGCTTTTCCACTGCACATGCGCAATATAGAATGGTTGCCGCCACTGCTCTGCGCATGTGCAAGCTTCCCCAAGATGGTAGCTCCCTCCGCAACCACGGGAGCCCCCGGCGATGCGATCGCCGTCCAGGCACACACCAGCATCCTCTCATCGCACGCCCTTCCCACGGAGCTCCTGACACGCGTGCATGCGCACCCGCACGCCTCCGGCAAGCGCTGCAACCCTCCCAACCACACGGAGGTAACACAGCAAGGGGCACACAAACACAGAGGGGGGGAACCTGGCTACATACATAATCAAAATAAGTTCAAAAAAGTAGGATTAAACTCACATGGTCTCAAGGTAAAAACCGCTTTCCCACTTTTTTGTGGGGGGGGGGGAGTGTGGTGCCCACAGGTTCATATGTGGGGTCCGTCTCTCCCTCTGCTGGTCAGACTGTGCAGTTGCCTCTGTGATGTCACTGGCAGTGTACTCTATTCCAGCAGTTGGATGGTTGAGGCGGGGGGCAGGAGGGAGCCCCTTGCACAAACCTTGGGAGTTCATTGCCGTTTGTTTAATTACTTTTATTAAATAATTGTGATACACTGTGGCATTTCTCTGCACATCTTTCTTCATTTTGTCTTACTGTATTTAAACCTGCAAGAATCTGATCCTTTGCCGTAAGAATGAGGAGGGTTACTGCCCCGTTTTGGGTCATCTATCACTGTGTTTTATTATCGTGTTTTATTATTGTCAACATGCGGAGTTGGGAGAAGTTATAAAAAAAAAACAATTATATAAAGCAATATACTGCAAGGAGAACAGTTATATAAAGCAATAGCAGGAGTTATAGGGGGCGGTTATATGGCGTAATAGGAGGAGTTATAGGGAGAGGTTATATGGGGTAATAGGGGGAGTTATAAATGGCGGTTATATGAGGTAATAGGAGGAGTTCTAGAGAGCGGGTATATGGGGTAATAGGGGGATTTATAGGGAGGGTTTTATGGGGGAATAGGAGTTATAGGGAGAGGTTATATGGGGTAATAGGGGGAGTTATATGGAGCAGTTATATGAGGTAATAGGAGGAGTTATAGGGAACAGAGCAACAAAGTGATAGACAGCACTCAAAAACAAAGGAAAATAAATGACTATGTGCAGGGTGCAGCAGGAACAAGGAGGACCCCAAATTTCCCCAGAATCAATAACAAAACACAACTAATGTTCCAGCACTCACTGACTCTAAGGAAACCGTAAGCCAGGGTGTATGCCCCCCAATTTTTTTATTTAATATAAGCACAAGACAATAATAAACTTGGAGAAATGTCACACAAGTGGGTAATGTGTCAATGGACCCTAAAAGAGTGGTGTAGGGAAAAATACAGGGAAAGGGAGTGCAAAAAGAGGGTAAAAATGGGATGGGAAAAAAAGGGGGCGGGGGGGAAGAGGAGGAGGGTAGTAAGGGGGCATCATTTTGGGGTGAAGACCCCTTCCTCAGGCCTGTTCCCTCAGGTCCAAATGGTCAACAAGGTACTTCCCTGAACCCTGTATCCCCAACAGCTGAGCAAACCCCAATAGTAATACAGCAAACAGCAATCAATGTATCTGTCATGCTGTGCTGCTCGCAGACCAGACTAACCCCCAGTATTGAGGTGGAGAGTGAGTAGACCATGCACCCGCAGTAGTGAGGGTGTTCCCGGAGTGTGGATTTGGTAGCGTGGCCAAGGCCAGGGCACAAGGGATTTAGCCATAGTACTTGCCAGATCCGGGCACAGAGAGTGAAGCGTAGTGATGTCCATAGTCAAGGGTCATGGGCAGTAGAGGTCCGAGTCGTAGAGATCCGTGAGCCATGTCCGTGCGGTCTTGGAGGTAAGCGAGGTCAAGAGGTTGCCGGAGTCGAGGAGCCAGAGAGAGTAAGTAGACAAGCCGGTTCGGTAACGAGATCTGAAAGGTAAGAGGGAGCTGGGCATAGGATCCAAACTGCACGAGGCAAACGAAACTATGCAGAGCGATGTTGCATTGGAGCTACAGGGGTAATAAAGCGCAGTGGGCCAATCAGAGGAGGTGGCAGGGCAGAGTTGAGCTGAGGAGCCTCCTGTGATAGGACAGGTGAAGATGAGCAGTCTTGCTGCAGATGGATGGCTGGGGGGCGTGAGCCAGGAACCTGAGACATCCGGTGGGTGGAACCAGCCGCCGGGTGCAGTGCATAAATAAACTTATGCGGCTCACACCCTGTAAGTAGAGGGAGTGCACGCCTATTGATTGAGATGGCAGCGTGAGAGAGCCGCTAGGGAACGGGGGAGGGGGTGCGTGCCACCCTCTGCTGCGTGGAGCAGGAGCGGAGGGACCCACGGCCCGGCAGAGAGGTAAGGGAGGGCAGCGCCGAGGCGTGTGCCCTGGTTCCTTACAGTATCAGAGTATAAGCTCAGTAACAATAGTCCAGAACCGGCAAGAGTACAAGTGCTATGTAGCAAGTAAATTGAAAGTCAAACCATCTATCTCTCTCTCTCCTACTCCTGCTGTGAGTGGGGCTGCCCTGAGAGGGATCAGGCCTGAGGAAGGGGTCGTCACCCCAAAATGTTGCCCCCCTACTACCCTCCTCCCCTGTTTTCCCCCCTTTTTTTTGCACTCCCTTTCCCTGGTTTTTCCCTACACCACTCTTTTAGGGTCCATTGACACATTACCCGCTTGTGTGACATTTCTCCAAGTTTATTATTGTCTTTGGGGCATAAATTTGGGGCATAAACCCTGGTTTATGGTTTCCTTAGAGTCAGTGAGTGCTGGAACATTAGTTATGTTTAGTTATATGGAGCAATTGGAGGAGTTATAGGGAGCAGTTATATGGAGCAATAGAAGGAATTATAGGAAGCAGCAATATGAAGCAATCAGAGGAGTTATAGGGAGTGGTTATAAAGAGCAATAGGAGAATTTTAGGGACTAGCTATATAGGGTAATAGGAGGTGTTATAGGTGGTTTTATATGAAGCAATAGAAGCAGTTATAGGGAGCGGTTATATGGAGTAATAGGGGGAGGTATAGGTAGCAGTTATATGAATCAATAGGAGGTGTTATCGTGTGTGGTTAGATGGAATAATGGCAATTTTATGGGGCAATGGGAGGAGGTAGGGTAGAGTTGTAGGAGGTATTGTTATGAAAAAACTCGAGGTGTTGCAGGTAGTA
The DNA here is from genome assembly GCA_036426205.1 of Ascaphus truei. Lineage (NCBI taxonomy): Eukaryota > Metazoa > Chordata > Amphibia > Anura > Ascaphidae > Ascaphus > Ascaphus truei. Next base: position 13,089 of record WSYH01003090.1, read on the forward strand.
TCTGTATGGAAGAATAAAACGACATATATGTTAATATTTTATGTAAAATGTAGTGAGAAAATTCTTTAGGTGGGATCAAGGACTTTGGAAGGAGAATTTAGTGGGTGGAAGGAGGGAGTTTAGGAGCAGGGAGGAGGGAATTCTACAGGATGGAGGAGGGGTTTTGCAGGATAGGGATGGGAGTTTTCAGAGGAGGGAGAACAGAGTATGTCCTAAGCTAAACCCTGAATACTGCATACGGAGTAAGAGCTCAGCCCTCCGCGGACATACACTTAGAATGCCTAAGAAACATGAATTTATTTTTACACTGGAAGTTTATCACAGAAACAATGTATGCAGCAGCGGCGGCTTACAATCAATTGTCAGCAGTCTAGCATTGTTTCACTGACTTCCCTGTCCTTACTCATAGATTAATCTTTGCATGTAACCCTGGGAATTGTAGTTCTGCTTCTTACAATTCCAAACTACTAAACTTATCAGAGGAAACAGAGATATAACAAGGAGAGGACGAGGCACATGAGATACGTAGGAGAAGAGGGAGTGTAGTCAGTGGTGGGATTCAAAAATGTAGTAATTGGCTCTTTTCTTATCTTCAATGGCATCCTCTCTGCATCTTTTTCACCTGTGCGGGTGGTGAACGGCGGGTGGCATCCCCTGCCATGACAACGCAACATCACATAGCATCCCGTTGTCATAGCAATGGGCGTCATGTGATGCGGTTACATCACGTAGCATTCCCGTTGACCTGGTAACGTGGCGCCATTTGACACCACATGGCCATATTGAGTAGATTTGCAGGGAAAAGATGCCAGGACATGCTGGTAGATGCGGCCCGCCACTGTCCGTCGCAGGCACAAATGAGAGAATTAAGCACCGGTTCAGCGAACTTGTGAAATTTTAGGAACAGGTTTGCTCGAACCGGTGCAAACTGGCTGAATCCCACCACAGAGTGTAGTGTGCACAGAGAGGAGCAGACACAATAAGGCAGGGAGTGCAAGGAGAGTGGAGGATAGACAACACGGTAAGCAGGAGGAGGAAACAGAGAGACAGCAAGGAGAGGAGCAGACAGATGAGATAAGTAGGAGAGGAGGGATTGCAGCATGCACAAAGAGGAGCAGACACTGCAGGGCAGGGAGTGCAAAGAGAGGGCAGGAGAGAGTGCAAAGAGGAGCAGGGCATGATGGAGGAGTGGGGAAGAGGGGACAAGAAACAGCAAGGTGTTACAGGGAGGGGTGAAAACGAAGGGTAAGGTTTCATTACAAACCTTTCAGATCTCCTAGATCGGTGTATATTACACTAGTATTTTATAATAGCCATACTGTAAACATTTTACATTGTTCAAATGTATATACAGTACAGCTCAACCCGTTGTAGCACGATTCGCTACAATGCGGATCCGCGAATAACGCGGGCTGAGCATGGCTCCCGAATTAGAACATCTCAAAAAAATAATTCCCAATTTTTTTTCCCCAAAGCTTTATTGCGAATGAACGGACACACACACACACACACACACACACACACACACACACACACACACACACACACACACACTTGAATAATCTATGAAGCCACCTGGCCCATATTGGAGGAGAGTTCTGCTCAATTCATTTAAATACTGTAGTACCTAGTTCCCACTCAGCAGGAGAAGACATCTGCTGAGTATACCAAGTACAGTAGGTGTCAGGATTTATTCTAAATGTAAGGATATCTGGAACTGGACATCTCACAAAAGGTTTGTTTAGAAGAACCGGCAGAAAATCTGCCACCCCTAGGCACCCTGCCCCCCCCCTTCCTTAACCCCTTTGGTCCCTGGTTTTCTCTGCACTGTGGAGTAATAGGAAAAGAAAATGGAGCAAAGATTGATACATTGATGCAAAGTCACACAATATTAAAATGGCGTAATATGCACCAGCTTCGGAGCAATGCCCCAGTTTGTTACACTTATCCACATCCCCCATAATAATGTCCGGTAACTCGTCTCTTACTCCTCCTATTTACACAACTCAATTATAAATTGGCAAACATAGGGCTAATTTCCCAACACATTGGAAAAACATCTTCACATTATTTGGAACAGGGGCCATGGACGCTATAAAGGTCGGACGTCATGAACATTTAGCATAAATAAGTATTCCATACTGTAATTTCTCAGCATATTTATGAATATTTATTATTAATTCCGTCATAGGCAGATTTGGTAGGAAATAATAACCTTCATCTTTTACTGACTAGCATTGAACAGAAACAGCTTACTTGTAGAAGAAGATACATTACAAATATAAATCAGGAGTGTCTCATCAATAGACAAAATGGGTGACGAGAAAAGAGGCTAACCAGTTGTCACGATGGTCATTAACCATCCTATTGTGATGTATTTAATGTTTAGCACAAGAAATAACACAACAATCACTGATGATGCAAATAAGGTTTATTCATAATCAAGCAGAGCTCTTCTCCGCACATTTACAGATTTGTCTGATAGGTAATATCTTGCCTGGCACATGCCGAGAGAATTAGAGACAAAAGGTTCGAGAAACAGAGAGATGATCAAAACCAATAAGAGTGCTTTAACCCGCCATGTATATCATCTAAATATAGAGGAAATCTGAAAAGCTTAAATATTTCTACGTTAACCAGAAGACTATTTTATTTCATGAAACCAAGTATTATCATATCTCTGTGCCCAGGACATACATGAAAACGAGAGGTAACTCTCAATGTATTACTTCCTAGTAAAACATTTATACAATTTTAACAAAATACATGTTTAAGTATTATTTAGCAAATTCACTTGAATTGTGCTGCAAGCTAACTTCCAGAGTTGGAAGCCGTCTTATAGAGCAGTACCACTTAGAAAGCATGGACCTACAGTACAGCTTCACAACAGGCGATATGGGCTAAGTTCCCCTTCTCCAGCACGTGGGGAAGACATCATGTTGAATTGCAGCCATAGACCTGATTACGGTTTGACTTTGTGAACATAAGACACGTTAACTTGAATGGGCCAGGAGGTCTCTTAGGAAATCACACTGCTTAGTACGCCCCAAAGTGTTATCTAAAATATCTAACCACGTGCTCAATGTAACAAAGTATTGCAAAGCGTATATGTGAATTTCATGGTATTTTTAACCCTATGTTAAATGAAAATGTAAAATGAATATTTCTTCGTTGCTCTTACTCAGAACCCATAACACACTTTATGAATGAGCCATAAGAGGGTCTAATTACTACAGTCTCCCAGCTGCAGACGTTGGGCAGAACCAGTGCAATAAACCGAGCAATATTCATCAAAGAAAGAAATCCCATTGAAAGGGAGTTTTTCCTGTGATAAATCTGGTGCAATTCTTTTGCACAGTCTTTGCATCAGTTTTGCTTTAGTAAATAACACACAAGGTGTCTTATAGGCTCATGTAGTGTTTTATAGCTTTGCACCACTTAGTAAATAATCCCCTTGTGTTTTCAGTGCTGGCGAGGCTGCAACATTGCTTAATACACCAATATACATTAAAAAAAACATAATTCCCCAAAGTTACTAAATAGTGCTAAGTCTTAGCACATCATATACAATCAAGTGAACTAAGACTTAGCATGGATTATAAAATGTTGGCATATGTGTAAGCGAATGAATGGTACGGCCAACATATGGTATGAATGGTATGGCCAACATATTCAACATTTCCAACATTTTGCTTATTTTATTGATAAGCTACTAAAATGCCCCTTCTTTTTTTGCTCACCTAACACCTGCATTTTAAGAAGCTTATAGTATTGATGTGTGAGGGGCTTACAGATTGTGAGGTTTACGAGCATGAACAAAGTAATAACCATCATAATCACACATTTTTAAAGCTGACAGGTCTTCACGTGAAAGTACCTCCAGTTTCTCAATTTCATAACCAGCCCCTTTAAAATCCAGTTCCAGGTCTTCCTTTTTTGTGGTCTTTGCATAAAAACACTTTTGGCCGACATAGTAAAAGGAAGAATTTAGTACACTCAGAATGATTAAGTGACCACCGGGCTTGATCAGGTCATAGAAATGTTTCAGGGTATTGCGATAAGACTCTGCATCATTGCAGGCAGATTCCAAGCAGAGGCAGCAGAGCACGCAATCTGCTGGTGGAAGGACTTCAGGCTCAAATGGGTTACTTTTCAAGACATCACATTTTAGGACTTGTTTCACGGTTCTACGGAGTTTATCTTCCCTTTTCTTCCAGTTCTCACTGTCAAAACAAATAAACATAAAAGGCCTTTTATTTCTTGCTTTATATACCTATGGATGGAATGTTCGACCTTAGACCATTTCGTACATTTTCTGTGTATACATCACAACATATTTTTCCTTTTAGTCTGTTGGGTTGAAAATCTCTGACCCCAGTTCTTCCAGGATGGGATGCAGAGGGGTTGTATTAATTTAGCTAAGGAATGGTTATTAAATTATTTTCTACAAAGGGATGTCAGGGTTATGTACAGTAGTTAGAATAGACAACCACTTTTACTTTGACAATTCAGGCTCTCCCTCTCAGAAATCTGACATCAGCCGCCGGACTCAGATGGCTGACAATAGTGATACGCCCATTTACACAGAACATCTCCCTGGGGCTGTCACATACTGTATCCTCCCTGCAGCTCAGACTTGGTGGCATGAGTGACCCTGGATATAAATGAGCACTTTCTTGGTTTTCCCCCCTAACCTGTTTTCTACCATGGAAAAAAATATTTGTAGTTCATCTTTTGCATACTCTACATTTTTGGGGCAATTGTTACCTGAACTGTGGTAATTACATTGTCCTTCTATTAAAACAAACACATCACTCTCTTGGTCATTCTCTAGGATAAACTTCTCATGCATCATCTGAAACATTTCCGCTATTTCTCCAATAACAAAAGCTTAATGTCCAACTGAAACAAAGGTGATATGTGAAAAGTTTCAGCATAATGCTCCCTTCTAACATAATCACTGCATCTATCTAACAACGAGAAACCAAGATCCTGTATCTTATTATTATAATAATATCCTTGGCTAACATATATTGTGTTGAATTTAAATGAGAACCAAGTGCTCATAATACTTCAAATTCATCTAAAAGTCATTTCCCATAATTCCCTAAACCTTTTTTACACTAATTAATTTCTCATTTATAGAACATCCTTCATTGCTCATTTCCTTTTCAGTTGCCGCAGAATTTCTTGACTGGTATTGTGATTGTTTAAATGACCGGTCTGTAAACCTGACAATGTATTCTTCCACATGGTCTCAAATTCATCTTTCAGTTTTGTGTTCCTGAGCTCACAGGTTTTCATTCCAGAAGGCTTCTGACGCTCCTCAATTCTTCTCAGGTATTTATTCTGGATACATTGAATCTCATACTGTACTTCCCTTTATGCAAGCAGCCTCCTCACACTTGCTAAGTGCACTCCACTCAAGCTCCTACTTTAGAAATGCCCCACTCCTGAAGAAGTCTTCTCTTTATCTTTCTACAAGATGCACATTTTAAAGTCCACTCTCAGCCTCCATTTTAAGTAACAGCTACAGTACATCTTTTTCTTCCTTCCCTAGGATATGATAAGTATTATTTTTAAAGCTTGTACATGTTTCCAGTCCTCCACAAGCTTTTTATGCAGAAAATAAATTTCACAGATATCACGGAAAAACTGGTGGTTTTTTTATTTCGGTTCTCAAAAGTCCTACAGCATTTCCTGGAGGCAGGTCAGCGATATGTGCATACAAGTACTGAACAGTGGCATGGAATACTGGCCACAAAAAAATATAACTTTCTATCCCTTCCCTGGAGTTTTCCTTTCAATATGACTACAACATTGTACGAATATGTTCACACCTTATTTTCAGGACTGCTTTTGCCCATATACAGTGGTGAGAAAAAGTTTGTGAACCCCAATGATAATTACTTAAAACCATTATAATGTTCTTGAATCAAAACGAGTCTTTCCTTAAATATCCGAGAGTGTTAATATGAACCAATTCCATGTCTTTTGAAACAAAATGATCTGTGAATTAGACAAACAATGAGTAACAGTCAGGTTATGTGCAAAAGATAGTGAAACCTTGGTTTTATCAGCTAAATTAAAGGGTATAATTGGAATCAGATGTTTAAATAATTAGGTAGATCTTCAGGTGTCCATTTGGGAGGTCCAACACTTTATAAAGATCAGAAACTTTATGAATTTGGTCAGACATGAGTTGGTCGACAAGACTTTGTATTTTCACAGCATCATTGTTTGACCTCTCCAAATTAGTAGTACATCCTCCACATCCTCTCTACACAAGAGACACTCTGGGCCTCATTCAGAAAGCCTCGATAAGGCCCTTATCGAGCACTTATTGACCAAAATGGCTACTCGTATTCAGAAAGCCTCGATAAGTGCTCGATAACGGCCTGTACCGATGCAAAATTTTATAATCAAAAGAAAATTGCCAATTGAGCGGCGATCATCCACTTATCGACCATTTTCGGGAGGATCATAAACTCGTGCGATTCAGATACCCACGAGTCGGCTGTCGTGGCCTATCGCAGTCCTTAAAGGCGATCTTCTCCCCAAATCCAATTCACCTCAAAATTTAGGTAAATTGGTGGGGAGATGACTCAATGAGCTGCGATGTGTCGGGACTTAGAAAAAATCAGGCCCTTTTCCTGCCTCGATTGATGCCGGGGGTCTTCGGAGCTGATAGCCATTAATACCAGCACTGGAGCCCCCCGGCATGCATCCGATGCACGAAAAATGCATTTACAGCAACTTCATTACCTTAGCGGGTAACCACTAAGCCAATGAAGGGGTTAAACACCCGTGCCAGGCTTACTGTGGCTAGCGAGGGTGGGTGAAGGGGGAATTTGGCCTTTAGTGGCTGTTTAGGCCTTGCGGGGGGGTTGCGGGGGGACTTAACCCCTTCATTACCTTAGCGGTTAATACCGCTAAGGTAATAAAGGGGTTAAACCAACCGCTACCACCCGCAAGGTCTAGACACCCATCCTTAGGGCTAATACCCCCTTCACCCAGCCGTGATGCCTAAGCACCCACCCCGGACTGACTATACCCACACTGTACTCATTGAGAAGAATAGTGGTACATCATACACATATAACAATAATATTGGCATGATAAGCCTCTATAGCACTCAATTGGCACCCTAATTACAATACATTAATACACAAGACACACAATAATAAAACATAACTAAATTCCAAAAAACCACACTTCACTAAATAAAAACAGTAGCCAGCTAATCCAATCAATACAAGCAATAACAACATCAACAATGAATTAATTAAACCATTAACCAATCAAACCAATTAATTCCTAAACCAACTCAAAATGAATAGTAACACTAACCAATCAAAACAATTAATTACTACAACATTAATGAATTTAAACATTAAAATACAAAGAAAGAAATTCTAACAATATCTGAAATAACCATAAAACGCAGTAGCTAACATAATACAACATTAACTACAAATGAACACCAATCGCAAACCTTTTATTAGCATTAAGCATGAAAAAACAAACAATCACATCTACATAATAAACTGAAATGAAAAAAAGCAACAGCAATACCAAGCGAGAAATGCCCCCCAAATATTGTCATAATAATGTATTAATCTGTACCCTAAAGAGGTACAGATTAATATATTATCAGTCAATGTGCCTCCCCCAAAAAATCAAAACACAAATCCAATGAATAAACCTGTAAAAAGAGACATTTACAAACATTCAATATATTACTTACCATTAGAAGCGGTGGCCCTCCGACTCCCGGGGTAACAGGAAGCTCACGTCCCTTGAAGCCCTCCAACAGCATCCGATGCCATCCGCCATGAAGATCCGGATCAGGTACCCAAATCTTCTTTTTCTTTCTTTAATCACCTTCTTCTGTCTTCATCTGTAACCATTTCTGACTTCTTATCTATTCTTTCTTATCTGTCAATCCAAAAAACCACATGGTAAATCCCAACCGATGTTGTCTCGTCGGCTTCTTGGGCTCAAATGAGGCGTCACGGCCTTAAATGGGCTGTGACGTCACATTAGCCTCAAAATGGTTAACAGCCACCTAATTGGCTGTTAAAACCGTGTTACGACTTTAATTTTTTTTTTGGACATGACGTCACTTAAAAGGAATGATGCCATTCAATCAGAATAGCTGTGCTTCATTTGCCTTTAAGATGACGTCACGAAGCCGGTGTCACATAGTATTTCAGCCAATCAGATCGTGAGAACCAATTCCACACTCTGATGGCGTGAATACCTTGTGACACCGGCCATTTTGGATTTAGTGACGTCATCTTAAAGGCAAATTAAGCACAGCCATTCTGATTGGCTGGCATCATTCCCTTTAAGTGACGTCATGTCAAAAAAAATTAAAATAAAGTCGGAACATGGTTTTACAGCCAATCAGGTGGCTGTTAACCATTTTGAGGCTAAATGTGACGTCACAAGCCTATTTAAGGCCGTGATGCCTCATTTGAGCCCAAGAAGACGACGAGACAACATCGGTTGGGATCTACCATGGGGCTTTTTGGATTACAACAAGAAGATAGAAGATAAAGAAGATCAAGAAATGGTTACAGATGAAGAGAAGAAGGTGATTAAAAAAAGGAAAAGAGATTTGGAACTGATCCGGATCTCATGGCGGATGGCATCGGATGTGTTGGAGGGCTTCAAGGGACGTGAGCTTCTGTTACCCGGAGTCGGAGGGCACCGCTTCTAATGGTAAGTCTAATTGAATGTTTGTAAATGTCTCTTTTTACAGGTTTTTTCTTTGGATGTGTTTTTTGATTTTTTGGGGAGGCACATTGACTGATAATATATTAATCTGTACCACTTTAGGGTACAGATTAATACATTATTATGACAATATTTGGGGGGCATTTCTCGCTTGGTATTGCTGTTGGTTTTTTTCATTTCAGTTTATTATGTGGATGTGATTGTTTATTTTTTCATGCTTCATGCTAATAAAAGGTTTGCGATTGGTGTTCGTTTGTAGTTAATGTTATATTATGTTAGCTAATGCGTTTTATGGTTAGTTCAGATATTGTTAGAATTTCTTTCTTTCTATTTTACTGTTTAAATTCATTAATGTTGTAGTAATAAATTGTTTTAATTGGTTAGTGTTACTATTCATTTTGAGTTGGTTTAGGAATTAATTGGTTTGATTAGTTAATGGTTTAATTAATTCATTGTTGATGTTGTTATTGCTTGTATTGATTGGATTTGCTGGCTACTGTTTTTATTTAGTGAGGTGTGGTATATTGGAGTTTAGTTATGCTTTATTATTGTGTGTCTTGTGTATTAATGTACTGTAATTAGGGTGCCTATTGAGTGCTATAGAGGCTTATCATGCCCATATTTTTATTATATGGGTTTGATGTACCACTATACTACTCAATAGGTACATGGTGGGTATAGTCAGTCAAGGGTGGGATCTTAGGCCTCCCGGGTTTGTATCGGGTCAGCGTGGGTTCACCCCTTAATGACTATAGCGGTTAGTAACCGCTAAGGTGATTAAGGGGTTAGGGTCCATTAGAATGTCTTTATTATGTATATACTGTATATGCTTTCATGCTACGGAGGACAGAGGGACCTACTGTTGTGGTAAGTATAACTGTATTTATTGACTTTATTTTTGTATGCTAATGCAGTGTTTAATAATGGGCAAATAATCTATTATCCATATCTGGATAATAGTTATTTTGCCCATTACTGTGCTGTATGGTTTGGGCGGAGGGGGGGGGGCGTGTATTGATGTTTATTACAATATTTATTAATATACATTTCTTTCATAGTGTAGATGTGCAGGGGGTCTCCGCAGCTGAACCACGTTGGTTTTATGTCCGGGGACTCCATGCTTCCCGAGATACAGGCACCTTTATGGGGTGCCGGTATCCCTCTGCATTGAAATGTCCCGCGTCACGTGACCGGGACATTTCCTTGCATAGGATATAACGGCACCCCATAAAGGTGCCTGTATCTCGGGTAGCAGGGGGTCCCTGGACCTGAAACCAACGCGGTTCAGCTCCGGAGACGCCATGCACATCTACACTATGAAAGAAATGTATATATAAATAAATAATTTTCGGGCGACATTTCAGCTGGGAGAGGCGGCTCTCTCAGAGCCACTCTCTCTGCAGCAGAAATGAATCGCTGGTTTAGGCCTTTTCAGAGGCTCGATGCTCTCGCTGGCAGCAACTCGCCCGTTTTGGGCATTTTGCTATCACTGGTAATCGAGCCTTTCTGAATACCGTGATAGCAACACCCCAAAAAACAGCATTTTAAATGCCCTGGTGATAATTTTTATCAACCCTCTCTGAATGAGGCCCTCTGTCTTCTCCAACGATGCATACTCAATGTTATCTGTGAACAGACGCCTCTGTAGCTTGGTGTAAGGTTCTAGCTCCTTTTCCAGTCATTAACGGATGAAATCAGGTCATCCCTTGCTGATTGATGTGTCTGAGTTAACACATCTTTAGCCTGATTAATGGATTCATCACTCTTCTGCTCATCCTTTTCCTTTGCAGCTATTACCAGGGTAGTTGTGTCAGTCACTCTAGGCTGCCTAACACCTCGGCTTCTTTCTGAAACAAGCTTTCCTGGAGTGAAGGGTCAATCTTATATTTTGCTGCAACTTCCATGGTAAATTGAGAACCTCTTTTCTTTTTCTTCTTCCTTTTCTTTGTGTCAATCACTCTAGGCTGCAGAACATGTTGGCTTCTTTCTGAAGCAAGCTTTCCTGGAGTGAAAGGTCATCGTTTAATGTTGCTGCAACTTCCATGGTAAATTGAGAACCTCTTTTCTTTTTCTTCTTTCTTTTCTTTGTTGGGTAATCTGCTTCTTTTCCACAGGGGAAAGTGACATTTCTCTCTAGTACAATTTCCTTGACCCCCCAGCACTTTGCTTTCTGTTACAGTTGCTTGGTTGGCTGGAAAAAAATATTCCTCTTGCTGCTTGTACTGCTCTCTTGGGGGTCACATAATAATCATCATCAAAGTAAGGCCTGAAGGGACACTGTTTTTGTGTGATCGGGCTCATTACACAACATATACATTAAAGCCTCCATTCCGGTGCTTCAGGTGTATTCTTCACACTGACCACGGGAGGCGCTATTACATCAACACTTTTCTATAATCCAAGACCTTTGATTATGCTGCCCGCATTCTCTACCATATGTATTAAAAGTCCCTTCAGGGAGTTCTGACTTTTGTCGGGTCCTCATTAGAGCACAGTCTTATATGGTAAAATAGAGAACAGAAACAAGGGTGCAGCTAAACCCCATTAGAACGCGGTGTACGGGGTCCACATAATGAGACCGCATTATAACCGTGATCATGTTATAACCGTGACCATGTTATAGCCATGGTTGCGAAATGGCCGAGATATGCTAGTAGGGATTCTCTAGCTACTACACCACAAGGTTGGTGTGATGAAACGGACTCTATAAAGAAACTTAACATCTACTGCACAGTCCAGTCCAGGCTGTGGTGTAGCAGTTAGAGAATTGCACTAGGATATGAAACATCATGGATTCGATTCCTGCATGTGTATTACATAAAATGTATTCATGGGTTAAATTGCCACATGTTGTAGGGGGGAGGGGTGTGTATGTGTGTGTCCGTTAGCAATAAAGCATTAAATGTTATTTTATTTTTTTAAACCCTGGAGATGTTTTTAAATCGGGAGCCATGCTGAGACCGTGTTATAAGCAGATCTGCATTGTAGCGGATCGAGCTATAACAGGGTTGAGCTGTATTAGATTTTCAGGATTTTGTCTCTTTTATTCATCATGGAGTGGTACTGCAGCACACAAAACACGCAGAATTGAAACAAAATTCTAACTCAACTGAGCTCTAACTATGCATTCCACAGAAACCGCTCATTTAGCAGCTTGTCCGCTTACCAACTAATCAAACATATCACGGTTACGCAGTAAGAAAAGACAACGGACTTCACTTTGTAGCTTCAGGCTTTCCCTCTGAGTCTCCTGAAATCATCCCGGCCTCCAAGCTCTTAGGGCAGAGAGAGTGAACATGAATGATCTGTGCCCAAGTTCGTGCACATTTGTCGATTCCAGTGCTTGAGACCTTACCCTTCCATCCACACTAATTATGCAGTGGCCATCTTGGTATCTGGCAACTTTCCTACAGTATAAATAGGCTGGACTTCCTCCAGAATGGCTGTTTGCCTGCATCAAGCCTTGCTCTCTTTTCCTATGACCCTGACTCAGATTCTCTTGCCGTCTGACTTTGCTTTTCTTGTTCCACTTGTTTCTTCACCTTTTCAACTTTGTGGGGCTTGTTTTTTCTTTTACTGACCTGGTCAGTCAAATCTGTAACCTCCCTTTTCATAATTCTGTTCTGTCTTATTGCAGTCTCTAAAACACTAAGAATATTTTTGTAGGCTTCCTTCTATTTACACACCTGCGCGCCTAGAGACCTCAAGCTCTGTGCTTAGACTGCGGACCTCCTTCTAAGAGGTCTTAAGCCCTGTGATGAGATTGCCATCCTCCTTATCAGAGACCTCAAGCTCTGTGCTGAGACTGCCAACCTCCTTATGAGAGACCTCAAGCTCTCTGATGAGTCTGCGGAACTCCTTCTGAGAGGTCTCAAGCCCTGTGTTGAAATTGCTGACCCCCTTATGAGAGACCTCGAGCTCTGTGCTGAGTCTGTGAACCTCCTTCTGAGAGGTCTCACACTGTGTTGAGATTGCTGACCTCCATCTGAGAGACCCCATACTTCTGCTTACAGTCAATACTAAGTTTGTTGGCGAGGCACTGGATCTTGGCAGCAGCAGCGTTTGACCTCTGTCAACCTGTGACCCTGACTCCGATTCTCTGCCACCTGCCTTGACCTCAACCTGTGACCCCGACATCACTATACTCATTCAGGACTCTGTCTCTCTGTACTAGTCTGTGATCCTATATCCTATCTCAGCCCTATGGTTCCGCTTCCTGTCTTGAGAGGAGCACCATGTTGAGAACATTATAATTTCCATACCTGTCACCTTCCAGTTCACAAACATATTTGGCCACTGGACTCCAGTCAAAAGCATCTGGATCTTTCTTCAGCCATTTCTGCATCTGATCACGGTTTTTTGCAACCAAATCAGAACTAATGATGTTCTTAAACACTTCACAAGCTGACAGGAGGTGGTAGATGGTTGGTCCAGCACCGATATCAATCAGAGTGTCTCCTTCAACACCACCTTATAAAGGGATTATAAAAAATCACAAACACTTATTCAGTCGATCAATAAATAATACTCATAACATTTTCCAATAGTGACATTAAAGCAGCAAAACATGTGAAATCTTATATGGGAGGTTTTGTAGATATAAATCAATTCGGTAACATTATTTAATACTGTATTTTTTACTATAATTATTCAACTCTTAATGCCATTTTTAATTAGTTTTAAAGCCATATTTTATTTCAAAAGTAGGTTTTAGCACACCTACCCAGCAGTGCAAGATATTTGCAACACTTTCCTGTTTGTGATAATTGGTTGCCAATATTCTCAGCAGTTTGAGCTGCAAACTGTAACAATAGACAATGTTACCTTAATACTAAAAGGATACATTGTAGCTGCTGAGTTACACTGACCGAAGTTGCCATTCTATTCCATTAGTCACACAATCAATATTTTGATAGATGTATAACAGGAGCACCAAACGATTGCTAGTTTAGGTAAGAATGTAGAATTATACATTGTCACATGCTTTACTTAAACAAATAAGAAGAAAATAAGACAAATAAAGGGGGAGGTGATGTAGTATTGCTGTTTACTTTATATGCAGATAATGAATGTCCTAAGCATTTACCCCACCAATTAACCACATGTGGTCTTAACTGCAATATGCAAATGTAAATGAAAGATACAGTAAACATTATTTCAGGCATACAGTATAATCTCCATGAAGTTCCCTACGACCTGCCATGTCTACTCTCCGCATGTACATATGAGGATCAGCTATACGGCATCTACATGGGAGCAGGGGGACATCTGAAATGGTTAATACTACAAATAAAATATACAGTATAAAACACTTCCCTCGTGGGCCATTCAAATGTATATCAGTTCTCAATAACCCTACCGTTCTGCGTTCTAATAAGAATTGTATGGAAGGTTTGAACATTTCTGTATATTCAGATGAGATGAATGCTCCTGGTAACGACTTCATCACGTCCACATTATTTATCTTTTATGCTCTGTTATACTGTTTTTTTGCCTTCTAAATTATTTTGGGATCTAGTAATAACTCATCCACAGAAATACTTTGGGGGTATGGAAGCTCCACAAATCAGCTTGAAATGATTATTATCATACTTTTGCATCAAGAAATGTCCATAAAGAGAACCTCAAACTTGAATTTTCTAATGCCACGTCTGCAGCATTTGGTATTTAAGCAGCAATACACCTGTACATTCCCCTCTTTTTTCTCTTGATATTTTTCTTATTTTTCTATTTAAAGCATGTGACATGAATAATTCTACATTCTAACCTAAAATAGAAATCCTTGGGTGCTCATGTTATAAATCTGTAAAATCCTGATTGTGTGCCTAACTAAATGTGTGCCTTTCAGTTTCAATTAATGCTTCAGTTAGTGTAACTCAGCAGCTACAATGTTTCCTGATATTACTAAGGTAACATTGACTAGTGTTACAGTTTTCAGCCCAAACTGCTGAGAATATTAGCAACAAATGATCACAAACAGGAACATCTTACAAATATCTTGCACTGCTGGGGAGGTGGGCTCAAAAGCCTGCTATAGAAATCAAAGCATGCTCAGTATATTAAAACTCATTAAAATGGCATTAAGAGTTATCTAATACTACAGAACTGGTTTAGTTAAAAAAAACATACTGTTTACGATTTCACATGATTTGCTGCTTTAACTGCTTACATGGAGCAGTTGGTGATATTTGATGCACAAATTAAACTGGCATTTATTAGAGTTGTGTGGCTGCAAAACTGTTGAAAAACTGAACCAAAAAAAAAAAAAAACAATTATACCCTGCCTACAAAAACTCTGTGCAATTTTGTACTCCAGTTTTGCCCTGTATTTTTCAGCTGGGAGGCTTTGATATATGGATATAAATACCAATATCTTAGTTAAGGATGATGATGGGAGTTATTTGCAAAAGTGTCTCGGCAGCAAAACATTGGATACCCTGTATGAAAGCATTGCAGCCAATGCACAGTATCAAAAGGACAAGTTGTGTAGCTTGCGGAAGAATTCCTTCACTGTAATAAATATTTTCTCTAGTAAATATGGTGATGTTTTTTTAACTAGCTTTGCCACTGTTCTGCAGCGGAAGACTTTAGTAACTTACCCCATAACCGGAAATATAAATAAGAATATTTTATAGTTTTTAATAAAAAATAAAAAATAAACTTCCATCCATCCAAAGGTCTTTTGAGGTCGCTCACTCATTAGAACAGGGTTTATACACAATTATAGGCTAAAGCAGTCAAATTCAGGGCATTATTGAAATCCCTGCTCTTTGATTGGTTAAAATTCCGGGCATTATCCAATCAGTAATGGCCCGGAATTTTTGGCAGCTTGCCAAGATTTTCAGCCAATCAGCTTATTAGGTTTCATTCACAAAGAGTGACATTGCACTTAGACAGGGGAGGTGATTGGACAGAACACACCCGCAAGGCACTGACTCCTCCCCCACCCTGTCTGCAGAGAGCTTCGCACAGGAGAGTGAGGGGAAATGTTTGTGTGTCTGCTGAGTGTGTTTTGTGGGTGTAAAGGGGGTCAGCAGAGTGTTGTATTAGTGTGTGTGTCTTCTGTTGGTGTGTGTTTGTGGGTGTAGAGGGGGCAGAAGAGTCTTGTTGGTGTGTTTCTGCTTTGTGTGTTTTGTTTTGAGTGGGAGCTGCAGTGTGTGTCTTCAGTGTGTGTTTTGTGATTGGAGGAGTGGTGCAGAGTGTTTTGTGTGTGTCTGTGTCTGCTGTGTGTGGGATTACATGGGGGCAGCAGTGGGTGTAGAGGGGGGCTACTGGTATATGTTTTATGGATGTAGAGGGGGCAGCAGTCTGTTTTGTTGGTGTATGTGATGATAGAGAGGATTTGGCCCGGGATTAAAGGGGTTACACCCCATTTGGCCACCCTCTACTCTCACCTGGGAAGCAAGGGGTTAACTGGACCGAGGTCCAGTAATGTGTTTTGCCTTGCTTCAATATCCAAATGTTTATTCCCCTGTATAAATGTATTGTTTCTGTGACAGTGTCTGTACCACACACACACTGGGGCTTAAGGGGTTAATAAGATACAGTTTAGGAAAATACAAATGTGGTGTGTCTTTTCAGAAATATCTGGGCTTCAAAAGGTTTGATTGAAGTTGGGTGTGAAAAGTAGAGGAGGTTTTTAGTGCCCAGTATGTTAATACCTAATTTGCAGGCCAAGGGTATATTGCTGGGAGACAGCTAGGACAGGAGGTCTGGGGCATTGGGTGTGAAATATAGCACCGGTAATGTAAATGTCCACTACACATAGCCTGCTTCAAAGGATGTATTGATGGGTGCCAGGGATGCGGTCACGCAAGGAGATATCAGAATGAGTGACCTTATTAAATATAAGAATATTATGGGATGTCCTCGGCTGAACGTGCTAAAAGCTACATATATGTATTCGTGGGACTGATCCGCAACTAACGGTTACAGACACCTGAAGTTTAGCCAGTACTAAGAGCCAGATATTAATATCTCTCTTAATTGTAGTATTACACGGTAATATTTAGTCTCATTGGGAGCGTCATGCGTGACGGAATGTATTAATATTCTCGTGTGGCAGTAAGTACTGCTGAACTGAAGTTATGAAGTTATTTACAGTGTATATGGAATTTTTGTTCTGCTCTGAAAATGCAGACCCCCACCTGCTATGCTAATAAGGCAGGGAGAGCATCCTGCAAGAATTAACATAGCCCGTTGATAAAAAATTGAACTGCCCTATTGTTTATACTGGGGACAGGAAACAAGGAACTGAGTGTTTTTTAAGTGTGATACTTCACACTTACAATGGAAGCCAAAATCTGCTTCAAAGAGATTTTTCTAGCCAACTCGGCATCTAGGGTTAAGAGATGAGTTTGACATGGTATTTAAGTCAGAGTCACCCCTTACTCAAATGTCTTCATGTGTCTTCATGTCCTTCATGTGTCTTCATGATCTGCATGCATTGCTGTGATGTCAACTGAATTATGGAAGAAATAGCCCATCCTGTATCCTGATGGCTTTCTTGTCCTAACCTTTAAGTAAGTATCCATATTTTGTCTGTTATTTGTATATCTCGTGTGTTCACCTTTATCAAGGAATAAATTATATTTTATCATATCTAAGTCTCGTCCGGTTCAACCCAGTTATATATATTTTGGTGTATTATTAATAGCCTGTCACAAAGCTCCCGTCACAGGCTTATTAATAAAACTGGTGGCAAGCAGCGGGGTTGAACTGGACCTGTATTACAGTGTAATGAGGGATACTGTAATATGGTGGGAACTTGATGGTAATTGCGAGTTCCTGGGACTAAAGATATTGAACACACAGTGTACAACATATAACACAAGATATGGCACCTCCTCACTGTTCCCCTACTTGTGAGAAGCATTGCCTCCAGAACCAAAGTGCCGGCCATCCGTCTGACTGGAGCCGGGCACCGAGACTGGAGGAGTGCATCAAGTCGGCGCGGGGACCAGCAGCCGGCAAGGCTGAGAGAGAGGCAGCGATCTGTGAGCATGAAACCCGGCAGGCTGAGCAAAGATCCATAGCTGCAGCCGCTGTAACCATCAAACCGCCCGGAGAGCAGGGAATGGACCCAGCTCCGGGATGGCAGAGACTTGTGGAGGGAGCAGGTGATCACGGAGACCCCGAGAGTTTTACAGCCGGAGAGGTAACGGCCGCTGCTGCGGCCAGCCCATTTTCCCTGGAAGAGCTTTCACTGTTGTCTGCGTGGGGAGGGATGTGGTCCCAGGTGGAGCGGAACGAGCTCCTGAGGCTGGCGTTGTCCCGACCTACTTACCCCCTCCCAGCGCCCGGCGCTCAATTAACTCCGCTCTGGACTCCGTTGCCCCTTGCTGGGGTTAGTCCACCGGTGGCGGAGAAGCTCCAGAATGAGCCCGGCGCTCGAGCAACTCCGCTCTGGACTCCATTGCCCCTTGCTGGGGTTAATCCACCGGTGGTGGAGAAGCACCGGCAGGCGCTGCGGCACTGCCAACAAATGGGCCACAATAATGCCCAGTGTCCGAACCGTGCGCGGTCGGGCGAAGAAGCCCCTCAGGGCCAGCACTCACGAGCTGCGGACAAAATGACCCAGTTAGCGGCATCGTCTGATGGCTCCCGCCCAGCCAGGGCGACAACCCTCCTCGGGACGTCTCCTGGAGAACCTGGACGGGCTGCATCAGCAACAGCGGCGGAGAGCAGTGGCCATCCACCTGATCCAGCGGAGAACCAGCAGTGGCGGCGGAGAAGAAGCCGCCACTCCGGCATCCTGCCGGCGTCAATTTTATTTGGGGGGAGGGTTGGGGTGTGCGGGAGGTGGGTGTTTCACATTTTTTGGCGGAGTCGGCGATTCCCAGCGATGACCGGAGCCCCACAATCCACGCCGGCGATCCTGCATCAAAGCCGGGTACTGCTGCGGCAGCTACCCGGAGTTCGCCCATGGCGGCGACGACAGCAGAAGAGCCGCAGTTCCGGCAAAGTGCCAGAGCCCTTTCTGAGTGGGGGGAGGGACAGGGTTTGCGGGAGGGGGTTATTTTACCTTGTTTGGCGGGAGCTGTGTTCCTCCACAAAGACCTTGGACCCTTGTCCTGCACCATTGTACCTGTACCCAACCCGGGCGCTGTCACTGCAGTGGCCCGTTGCTGCCCAGCCCAGATGGTGCCAGCGGCGGCCACTCCAGTCCCCCTGCAATCGGGACCAACGAAGGCGGCGGTCTCTGCAGGGACCAGCGAGGTAAGCCAGACCAAGTCGCAGACTGACCCTGACTTATTTTTCCCTATGACTGTACCCTGTTGTTTCACTATAGGGGTGATCGGGGGGGCAAGAGAAAGGGGTACCAGGGGAGGGGAAGGAAGGGCAGCTTGTAGGGCAGCCAGGCTTCCCCATTACCCTGGCGGAGCGGCAAGGGGACTCTCAGTTAAAAGCCCCACTGTTGCAGCCTTGCTATGGACTGGAGGTATCAGGGGTTGTGGCAAAGTTAGACCACCCCAGATTACCTGCCAGCCAGGAGCTAAGGTGGGTGCATCTGCACCAGCAACCCTGAGCTCATCCCCGGTAATGGGGAGGCAGTGTCAGGGAGATGGCCTCACTGAGGGGTCCCTAGGATCCAGGTTAGGATTAGCTAGGGAGAAGCGGAGTGAGGGGAGGCTGCAGGTAGGTAGCCAGCATGAGATCTCCATGGGAGAAGAAGGGCTAGTGGTAGCCGGGGAGGGAAAGCAGCAGGTATGGCAGCTAAAGTTCCCCATTACACTGGCAGAGCCTCAGGGGGTTTCTCAGATCAGCAACCCCCTTTTGCAGCCTAGCTATGTGCTGGGGGTATCATGGGCAGTGTCCAGCTTGTGCCACCCCAGGGATACCTGCCAGCCAAGAGCCAAGGCGGTTGCATCTGGAGAGGTGCCCTTGAGCTCATCCCTGGTAAGGGGGAGACAAGATCAGGGAGCTAGGTGCACTCAGGTAGTTCCAATGTCTGGGTTAGGATTGCCCAGGGGGGAGAGGAGTGCAGGTGGGCTGCAGGGAGGTAAGCAGCAGGAGTCATCAGCAGGGGCTGAGGTGCTGGGCCTAGGGGAGGCTAGGCAGGGAGACACTGGGGAGCAGGGAGAGATTGGAGGTCAGTGGGGTGTCAGACAGCTGGCAGAAGCAAGGGATGGGCTAGGTAGGCAGGAGATCCCTTGTTCTGACTGGCCAGGAGTGACCCCCCTGATAGATTCCCCTGGGTTCCCAGAGGAGGGGCTGTGGGTAGATAGGCAGCCAGGGTGGAGAGTCAAGTGTATAGCAGAGCAGCTACAGGTGAGCACAGGGCCAGGGCAGGTAGGGTCCTTACAGGATAGTGACATAACTCTTTCCCAGACTTGGTTGACAGGAAAGCGATGGTCTGTTCTTGAAAGCTGGTCTCTTGCGGGTGCAGAGACATGCCAGTCTCTGGGCAGTGTGCAGCCTGGTCTGCAAAGGGGCCCTTCACCATGGACTTGGTTCACCAGACACTGGGTGGGGGGCAGAGGGAGGCAAATGAGAATGCCCGGCGGCCACGGTGGAGCCCTGCTCAGCAGGATCTGGACTTCACTATCCACTGTGGCCAGGACAATGTACTGGACAATGCCGGAGGACAATTTTGCCAGGCCAATCCCTCAGGACTTATTGAGTGCTTCAAGGGCGCCAGTGGTGTCCCAGTGCCTGGGGAGGCAGTTGGGGCACCAGGCACCCATTGAGCAGGGGAGGTGTGATGATAGAGAGGATTTGGCCCGGGATTAAAGGGGTTACACCCCATTTGGCCACCCTCTACTCTAACCTGGGAAGCAAGGAGTTAACTTGACTGAGGTCCAGTAATGTGTTTTGCCTTGCTTCAATATCCAAATGTTTATTCCCCTGTATAAATGTATTGTTTCTGTGACAGTGTCTGCACCACACACACACTGGGGCTTAAGGGGTTAATGCGCTACAGTTTAGGAAAATACAAATGTGTGTGTCTTTTCAGAAATATCTGGGCTTCAAAAGGTTTGATTGTAGTTGGGTGTGAAAAGTAGAGGAGGTTTTTAGTGCCCAGTATGTTAATACCTAATTTGCAGGCCAAGGGTATATTGCTGGGAGACAGCTAGGACAGGAGGTCTGGGGCATTGGGTGTGAAATATAGCACTGGTAATGTAAATGTCCACTACACATAGCCTGCTTCAAAGGATGTATTGATGGGTGCCAGGGGTGCGGTCACGCAAGGAGATATCAGAATGAGTGACCTTATTAAATATAAGAATATTATGAGACGTCCTCGGCTGAACGTGCTAAAAGCTACATATGGGTATTCGTGGGACTGATCCGCAACTAACGGTTACAGACACCTGAAGTTTAGCCAGTACTAAGAGCCAGATATTAATATCTCTCTTAATTTTAGTATTACACGGTAATATTTAGTCTCATTGGGAGCGTCATGCGTGACGGAATGTATTAATATTCTCGTGTGGCAGTAAGTACTGCTGAACTGAAGTTATGAAGTTATTTACAGTGTATATGGAATTTTTGTTCTGCTCTGAAAATGCAGACCCCCACCTGCTATGCTAATAAGGCAGGTAGAGCATCCTGCAAGAATTAACATAGCCCGTTGATCAAAAATTTAACTGCCCTATTGTTTATACTGGGGACAGGAAACAAGGAACTGAGTGTTTTTTAAGTGTGATACTTCACACTTACAATGGAAGCCAAAATCTGCTTCAAAGAGATTTTTCTAGCCAACTCTGTATCTAGGGTTAAGAGATGAGTTTGTCATGGTATTTAAGTCAGAGTCAGCCCTTACTCAAATGTCTTCTTGTCTTCATGTCCTTCATGTGTCTTCATGATCTGCATGCATTGCTGTGATGTCAACTGAATTATGGAAGAAATGGCCCATCCTGTATCCTGATGGCTTTCTTGTCCTAACCTTTAAGTAAGTGTCCATATTTTGTCTGTTATTTGTATATCTCGTGTGTTCACCTTTATCAAGGAATAAATTATATTTTATCATATCTAAGTCTCGTACCAGTTCAACCCAGTTATTTGGTGTAAATTGCAGCCTGTCATAATTGGCCTGACAGTGTGTCTGCAGTGTGTTTCGTGGGTGTAGAGGGTGGTGCTGTGTTTTGTGAGTGTAGAGGGTGGAGGAGGTCTGCGGTGTGTTTTGTGGGTGTAGAGGAGGGGGGCTGCACAGTGTGTAGAAGGTACTGCAGAGTGTGTTTGTGTATATAGGGGGGTTTCAGAGTGTGTGTTTGTGTGTATAGAGGGGGACTGCAGTGTGTGTGTGTGCGTGCGTGCGTGCATGCGTGCGCGTGTGTGTGTGTGTAGAGGGGGCTGTGTATATGTACATTTTTTTTTAATAAACTTGCAGTTAAAGCATAAGAATGTAGACAATCATGCTGATAAAAATCAATATGACTACAAACATTTATATTTTTTATGAAAAATTTAAAAAAAAAAGTCTACATTTAGCCTATAATAGTAATAATCCCCTCAGAACAGGGCATTACTGGCCAATAATGCCCTGGCTGGGTTAAAGTCCCTCGGCGTCGCCTAAGGCCTTCAACTCTTCCAACCAGAGTTATTGGCCAATCATGCCCTGTTCTTCGGGGATTATTACTTAAACATTAGCCAAGTTCACTGTACTCTGTATACTCTACTTTGGAATGTTTGGCTTCTGACATCTGCTTAAGGGAGTGAACCCTATTATGCAACATTTAACTGCTTTAATTCTGTATGGGACTAAGTTAATTTCTTTTTTAAAGGGATACATTTCTCTCCATGCATATTACCCTTTTACCTCATGTAATGATAATACCACGAAAATATTCAGTATTTTCATAATCTGGTACACAAAATAGTTTATTTCTTACAAGTTACAAATTATTGTTACAAGTTACAAATTATTGTTACAAGTTAAAAATAGATATTTGTTTTTTTTGCTTGTCAGATTACTGACCCAGTCTGGATTCCTGTGTTTGTCTAGGAGTGAGGTTATCTAGGCCAACCCCTGTTTTAAAGTCGGATTGAGGTTTGTGATGGATTGAGGGGGAATATTGCTCATTTGAGGGCCTCTATCTCTCTCTCTCTCTCTCTCTCTCTCTCTCTCTCTCTCTCTCTCTCTCTCTCTCTCTCTCTCTTTCTCCCTCTCCCTCTCACTCTCCCTCTCACTCTCCCTCTCACTCTCCCTCACCTAATCATTGGATTTATCAAATGCATGGTGGTCAATTAAACTCAAAATGTAGGGAGGTTATTCAGGTGTTATTGTTAGTTCGTTAACTGGTTCAACATAATATAATTGACAAGGGTTTTTACATCTCAAACCTTAATAGTCACATGTGCATATTATCCAACTTGTAGGGAAACAAAGATGGTTACCTAGGCACACTTACAGGACATCTCAGATACTTTGTTTGTGGTGTTCTTTCAGATTCCTGTGCTAGTCCATCGTGGTCGACCACCCAACAACCCCTTAGTCCACAGACAGGATAAATAAAAAAGGACTGCAAACAATGAATTTAACCACTTCAGCGATATCTCACTGCAATATAATAAGTCTCCCGTACAGATAATAGATAGCAACAATGTTTCGGGGGGAGTGTGGAGAACACAACCCCACCCGTTGTCAGGTCCTATTGTGCCTGCACGGAGGACTGAATAAATTGCGGTGAGATATCTCTGAAGGGGTTAAATCCCTTGTTTGCAGTTCTTTTCCGTTTATTGTATTGTATGTCTTTATTTAAATAGCACCATTAATGTACATAGCGCTTCACAGTAGTAATACATGTGGTAATCAAATAAACAACAGATAATATAAATAACAGATCATGGGAATAAGTGCTTTAGACATAAAAGTAACATTAAGGAAGAGGAGTCCCTGCCCCGAGGAGCTTACAGTCTAATTACCCACATTATCCCGCCTCCCTCACAAATTGCAATAGTTCTTTAGGACATCTCATAATGCTCTAATAAATCAACCAATTTGGATCACACTTGGCTTACCTACGTTTGCATCTAAAGGCTGAAAATTGTAATGTTAACAAAACAAAAGTAGTAAACTTCTACAGAAACTTTATTTGAATCTGGACAAAAATAATTGCACTTTTTACATTGTGAAAATGGAAACACATTAATAATAATAATAATAATATTAAAACTGTACAGTTGCATCTAAATGTATACTTATTTCAACAGATTAAACAGTAAAAGAAAACTGTCTAATTTAATTAGCCATTATTTAAGTTAAAGTTACCTGGGGTGAAGGTCTCATGAAGTTTTCTTAACACAAAGTTCAACCATTCTCCTTTCAGGACGCCATTTTCAGCAGAATAGAATAGTTCAAGGTATTCTTTGGGATTAAATTCTTTTATAAATATTTCCTGCTTAGTGGCAGATGTATCCATTATATATTCAGTTACCCTGTAACAGCTGCTCAAATGTACCTGCTACTGAGAGGTGTTACTGTATTTAACAAAGGGGTATTCTTTAGTGTGCTACAAAAAAAGTGATCTGATTAATTAGTGTGTAATAAAGTGTGCAAATTAGGATGATAATTTTCCTAATCAAATATGTGAATCAATGAAAAAAAAACAATCTCATGGAAGATGACCTGCGGCCCAAATCCTCAATGTAAAAAAACTCAACAGTTATAACTAATTAACTAATAAGTTCATGAAATGAAAAAGTTCCTGGTGAGGAAAGAGTCCTTATCTGATGCAAGTCTCAGAGTCCTGGATGTGTTGCAGGCGTGGGCAGCTCTCTCTCTGTTTGAGGTTTTCCTCTCTTCTTTCAGCACATGTAAAAAATGACAAGAAGTTACAGAGTACGTCTATAACGTAGCATCATTATTTCATTAAAACAAGTTAAAACAAGTGGTACTAAACTCACAAGGTGTCAAGGTAAAAACAGCTCTCACACTTTTTGGGTGGGGGGGAAGTGTGGTGCCCACAGGTTCATGTGGCGGTGTCCATCTTTCTCTCTCTGCTGGTCGGACTGTGCAGTGTCCTCTGTGGTCATTGGCAGTGTGATATATACCAGTTGTTGGATAGTGGAGGGGAAGGGGGGGAGGGCTTGTGACAGACCTTGTGAGTTTTTTATTAAATAATTGTGCTACACTGTGGCGTTTCTCTGTGATTCTTTCTTCTTTTTTTCTTACTGTATTCAAACCGGCAAGAATCTGATCCTTTGCCATAAGAATGATAAGGGTTGAAGGGGCATGGCTTGAGCCTAACAGCAAAGGCTGCATTTGTTTTGAGCTCCTCCAGGCAAAGATTCAATCAAGTAAAAAAACGAACTATAATTTGTCCAAAATACCCCAAACTAAGTACCCCTGGAGAAAGTAGGTGACGGGGGAGATTGGGAGACAAAAAACAAAGAAATTGGACAATATTTCGACCCTAAAAGCGAAACATAATGAAAGCAAGCAAAGCAGAGAGCTGGCAAGGCGAGCGGCACGGCGGCCATCTGGTTTTGGCGGGCAGCAAGACTGCGGGCAGATCCTGCATGCTCCGAAGGTCGGGCGAACGTGGTTGGGGCTGGGGAGGTAAGCGGAGATCCTGCCTGCCTGTCAAGTGATCGACAGTGGCGAGGCCCGGCCCGGGAACCATCGCTGCCCCACAGAGAAATAAAAATAAATAAAGCAGATGGACAGCTTCTAAAATGGCCACCATTGCCCTGTGACAGGGAAGAGAGGAGGGAGAACTGTACACCGAGGCTTACCTTGATCCCTGCTGCGGGTCCGGTCGGGCGCGCTTCCCCCTTGCCCTCCTGCACCCCCGCTTTGCCCTCCTGCACCCCCGTTGTGGAGGAGGAACAAGACAGGGCTGCCACCTGCATCGGAGCTGCCTTGCTCTGTGCGTTTCAGCCTGCATTTCAGCCGGATCCAAAATGGCCGCCGCCGGCCGGAATTAAAGGTACAGTGTCCCCAGAATAGAAAAGAAGCAAAAAACACAAAAAAAAAACAGCTGGACCCTAATCAAGGTGCTACTGAAGCATTACAGTATAATAAGTAACATCTAAAAGCACTCATAAAGGTGCTGCGGGACAAGGACATTAGATATAGATGGGCTTTCACGTTTGCCCTCGTGGTGGTGAAAAATGGCCGATCCCACGCTCTGAAACACATTCTAGAGGGAGCAGCATTCCTAAAAAAAACTGCGAATCGCTGCCATGGCTACTTACCCGGGGAGTCCAGAGATACGTCCTCCACGAACAGCAGACTGGGAGACTGTGTCCACGCCGGCTGAAAAGCGGAAGGAGAAGGCTGGAGAGAGCGCCAAGTGAACCTTAAAGGGACAGCCGCACTGGATCGCTGCCTGATGTTGTTGGTTAAAAGTTGTTCTACAGTTAGGGACATTGCCTGGCCTGTGATGAGTTGATGGCTGACTTACCCTCACTTTCTCTGTCGTTCCGCTGCGTCAATTGGAGTGGAAAGGTCACCCTACACCAGGCGCCAAAAGTAACAGCAAAACCCACCAAAATGGCTGCGAGTCTCCCACCCTGGGGAGAAGAAGGGAAAGCGCGGCAGAATCCATGGCGGCAGCAGTTTCGGCGCAAAGAAATGGTGAGCATAACGAGCCCGCCCTCAGCTACACCCATCGCCACTCGTAGACAGCCTCCGACTGAGCCCACATCGCTGACGTAAGCAGGCGAGATCTCGCGGAGCTGCAGAGAGACCCAGATGATGCAGACGAGGCGACAGCAGTCTACCGGAAGTGCGGCGCCGGAGGCGACCCGGTACTCCCCGGCGGGGGTGAGCGTACTCCGCTGCCGGGGAGAGAAGTTAAAGGAAGAAGGGAGCCGGAGAGTGGAGGAGCAGGAGGAGAGGAGAGGGGTGATTTAAGTGGTAGAGCACAGTCCCCGGGAGAGTAGTGAGGGGAGCAGCGGGAAGCCTTTATAGAGGATGTAGGGTAAAGGAGCAGAGCGAGGAGAGGGACCCAAAAGAGGGTGATATGAGCCCAAAAGAGGATGATATGAGCCCTCCGACAGGGGGGAAGAGAAGGTGGGGGGTTCATGATAGATAGGGTCACAGAAGGGAAATTGGGGGCCAGAGGGGTGAGAGAGAGAGAGGGGGATAGCACACGTGAGGGAGAGGCATCACAGGTTACAAAGCAGTTGCTTGAGTGTAAGGGAGTTAGCTTTGCATACTGTTAAGAATGGTTTAGTCACACTAGGGTTAAGGCTGAGTTAGATACCGTAGAGTTTTAGGGAAGTTTGGCTGAAAATGAAAGTAGCTGCCGGCGGGTGGGAAGGGGACTACCACCAATCCTGCCCGTAGGCATGCGCCATTGGGACGGGGATGTGGGTCCAACCCACAACCCTGCCAAAGACCTGGGAATCCATGGTCGGTGAGTAAGACCATGGGACTGGACTGGGAGGGAGGAGGGTCCAGGAAGGAGGAGATACCTCCGGACGTTGAACCTGAGGTCCTTAGAGACCACTATGGTTCTTTATGTATGTGTCTATTTTGTTTGTTTTCCTTGTCCTTTCTTTGTGTTTCCTTCCCGCCCTAAACCAGATTCCCTCAGAGAAGGAGTGAAGACCAGCAGGAGTCGCCAAAGCAGACACAAATACCACTATGTGCCACATAACCCGGGTAGGAACTGGTTCTACTTTATACACAGCGATCCACACAACACAAAGGTATGGCTGTAACATTCATATCCCAAAATGTTAAAGGGTTTAATAGCCCGAAGAAGCGTCAGATCGCCTTCTCTGAATTTAGACGAAGAGGCGCGGATGTTGTTTTCCTCCAGGAGACACACTTTAGCACGCATAGTAGCCCGGGATTCTTAGACAAAAGCTATAGGCAGTTCTTCCTGTCCTCCGCTAAAGAAAAGAAAAAGGGGGTTGCTATCATATTCAATAACAAATCCCCCTTCCAGGTGGAGAGAGTGAAACGAGACAGTAAGGGGAGATATCTAATTCTGGTAGGGCTCCTTCAGCAGTGTAAGGTGACGTTAGCCTGCGTCTAAGTGCCTTGTGAAAACGAGCCTCAGTTTTTTGATGAGTTTTTCCAGACACTCCAACGATGGGCAGAGGGGAATGTAATCCTTGCGGGTGACTTCAACAAAGCTATAGACCACGAATAGATAGATCCCCACAGCAGCAAAAAGCCAGACGTGCAGGCAATGGGCCTTTGCTGGAAGGCCTAAGGCGAGGGTGCCTGATAGACATATGGAGGGAACAGCACCCGGGCGAGCGTAGTTATACATTTTATTCCCATCCCCATGACAGTTACAGTAGGATCGACCACTTCTTTGTTTCAAGTAGACTGGTTCCACAGATTTCCGACACCAAAATACATGACATTACATGGTCGGATCATGCATCGATAGAGCTGCGGTGCGCACAAATTAGGCCAGCTAGCACGGGAGCAAACTGGAAACTTAATGAATTGTTGATTAAGATACCAGATCTAGCAAAGTCGGTCAGGGAGGAGATTATTCAGTTTTTCCAGACCAACCTAGGCAGTGTGGAATTCCACACAATGTTGTGGGAGGCTCACAAAGCCACGATGTGGGGGGTTGATAAGCATAGCAGCTAGACGGAAAAAGCAAAGGGACGCCAAATTGGTACAGTTATATATATACACTACATAGCCGATCAGGTAGAGGGGACACATTAAAGGAGCTGAAGGATGTAAGGATTGAGCTTAACCTCCTCCTCACATCCCAGGCCGAGAAGGATTTGAGTTGGACACAAAGGAAATTTTTCGAGAAAGCCAACAAGCCGGACACAATGTTAGCTAACAGACTTCGCAATAGGCAACCAAATTATAACATACAAGCAATTAGGACAAAATCAGGGGAGATATCCTCTAACCCAAAACTATAGTGGAAGAGTTCAAACAATATTATGCACAGTTATATAACGGGGAGAAGGTTGTTCATAATGTTAAGACAAGTGGTATACTGCAAGAATTTCTAGCAGATGCTGCACTGCCACAGCTGAACCGATTGGAGTGCGAGGCAATACAGAGTGATTTCACACGAGAAGAATTAACAGCAGTTGTCAAAAACTTAAAGTCCTCTAAAGCCCCGGGCCCAGATGGGTTCTCCAATCTTTACTATAAAAAATGTATAGGTATACTAGCCCCACATATGCTTCGGTTATTTAATGGGGTCCTGGCGGGAGAGCACTTCTCAGAGCAGAGGCTCTAGGCGTCGATCTCCTTGATTCACAAAAAAGACAAAGATCCCACAAATTGCCAAAGTTACAGGCCAATATCATTGATCAATTCGTATGTTAAGATATATTCTAAATTACTGGCCAATCGGTTAAGCGCTGTCCTGCCTAGACTGATCCATCCGGACCAGGTTGGCTTTATTAGAGATAGACAAGCGGCCAACAATACCAGAAGGATTATAGATATAATTGACTTTGTGAATGCCAACAAGGTCCGGAGCCTGGTGCTGAGCCTGGACACGGAGAAAGCCTTTGACAGGATAGACTGGCCATACTTGGAGTCCACGCTTGAGGCATTTGGGTTCGGGGATAAAATCCTAAGGGCAATAAAAGCGCTATACACAGCTCCAGCAGCGAGGGTGATTCACCAGGGTTTCCCCTCAGAGCTGTTTCGAATCAAAAGTGGTACAAGACAAGGATGCCCGCTATCGCCCTTGCTTTTCGCCTTATGCATCGAACCACTAGCAGCACAACTACGTAGCAACCCAGATATAATGGGTGTACAAATCCACTCACAAGAACACAAAGTAGCTTTGTATGCGGACGATATTATTCTGACAATTACAAAACCGCTCACCTCGCTCCCTAACCTGTTTGCGCTCTTGGGGAGGTTTAATCGAATCTCTAGTTTCAAGATAAATCAGGCGAAATCAGAGGCGCTTAGTTTGAACATCCCACGAGAGATGGAGAAACTGATAGAACTCAACTTTGAGTTTAAATGGCAGTCCAAATCCATAAAATACCTGTGGGTGCATATTACAAAAAAGATAGCCTCCCTATATCAAGCAAATTATCCCAGTCTATTGAGGACTCTAAAGAAGGAACTGAAAGACTGGTCAGCATACTGTATGGTATTTCATGGATAGGCAGAATTTACAGTGTAAAGATGAACATCCTCCCCCGGATATTATATCTGTTCCAGACTCTTCCGATACCCGTGGTGGGATCTGAGATCAAGGAGTTACAAAATTCAATAACAAAGTTTATCTGGAGGGGTAAACAACCACGGATAAATGCAACAATTATGCAAAAACCTAGAGAAGCCGGAGGACTGGCAGTGCCATGCTTGTTGTCCTATTATAAAGCTGCGCAATTGTGCCAAATTACACAATGGCATGGAGACCCAGAGCTGCGAAGGTGGGTGGCACTGGAGAGAGAGTTGTGTGCCCCGCTGGAGCTCAGGGATCTAATTTGGTACCCGAAAAAAAAGATTAAAGGACATAAAAGAGCCTCTGACCTCTGTGCTCAACTCAATATCGGTCTGGGAGGCGGCTAAAAGTAATCGCTCATTGACCTCAAAACACACTTTAATGGCCCCTTTGTATGGTAACCCCGATTTTGCTCCTGGGCTAGAGGGTAAGAATTTTACGCTTTGGCGACAATTAGGGTTTAGAAGACTGAAGGACCTGGAGGGTAGAAATACCATCAAATCATTTGATCAATTAAAGTTGGAAACGGACATCCCTAACACAGAATTTATTAGGTACCTCCAGGTCCAGGCATTTTACAACAAACACTTGGTGAGATCACTGTTAACGAATTTTGAAAGGCTCTGCGTGATGAGGGGCACAGACGCGCGGGGAGTGATCTCTACTCTGTACAGAAATGTGGTCGGTGCTGACAAGGACGACACAATCAGACCCCGATTCAGGAGTCAATGGGAGTCAGATTTACAGGAGACACTAGAGGACGAGGACTGGACAGAAATATGTAAGGCTGCGGCCAGTAGTTCCATCTGAACGACATTGAAGGAGAACTCATATAAAGTTTTGTTAAGGTGGTATCTCACTCCATTTAGACTAGCTAAATTTGTTCCAGGCTCTTCCCTGCTCTACCAGCGGGAGTGCGGAGAACAGGGAGATCTGGTACACATGCTGTGGTCTTGCCTGAAAATTATACCTGTTTGGAGTCAGATTCGCGATTGGCTACAGAGGATTTTGGGCCTCCAAATTCAGCTAGACCCGTGGCTGTTCCTATTAAGCAAACCCACGGACGAAGTATCAAGAACGGGGAACAAATTAATAGCACATTTCGCAACGGCTATGAGGTGCGAGACCGCAGCATTATGGAACCAGAATGCAATTCCATCAATAGAAAAAATCAGAAACAGAATTTGTTTTTTATGCCAGATGGAAAAGTTAACGAGTTTGGTTAACGACACTGGCTTAAAATTCCAAAAGCCTTGGCTAGCTAAGACAGATATTCCAGGTATGAGCAATGCCACCATTTGGCTTTAGTAGGATAAAGTGGGTTCTCCTTGGATGCGCAGTGTGGGATGCGGACAAGACGCGGAGAACGGACAGTAGGCCCCCCTACAGGGATCCAGGAACAAGTGGGTACATCAGCACATGTGGATATAAGCAAAATGGAAAGCGGCAGTGGCAATCAACGGATCGATGAGAATAGGAAGAGACTTGGCATACCCTTCTCTAAACCCCCCCTTTCTTTCCCCCCTCCCCTTTTTTCATTCATGTCCTGTTGTCTTCCCATCCCTTTGTCTGTTAAATGTTGTATGTCCTGAATGGATTTTGTCTCCCCTGTTATGGCAATAACATTTTGATTGTATGATATATATGCAAAAAACAATAAACAGAAAGTAAAAAAAAAAAAAAAAGAATGATAAGGGTTATTGTCCCGTTTTGGGTCATCCATCAGTGTGTTTTATTATCGTGTTTTATTATTGTGTCAATGATGTCCTGGGAGAAGTTATAAAAAAGCAATTTGATAAAGCCCTATACTGTAAGGAGAACAGTTATACAGTATAAAGCAATAAGAGGTGTTATAGGGGCGGTTATATGAGGTTATAGGAGGAGTTATAAGGGGCGGTTATATGGGGTTATACTGTAGGAGGAGTTATAGGGGGCAATAGGAGGAGTTTTAGGGAGCGGTTATATGGGGCAATAGGGAGAGTTGTAGGGAGCAGCAATATGGGGTAATAGGAGGAGTTATAGGGGCAATAGGAGAGTTATAGGGAGCGGTTATATGGGGCAATAGGAAGAGTTGTAGGGAGTGGTTATATGAAGTAATAGGAGGAGTTATAGGGACCAGTTATATGGAGCAATAGGAGGAGATATAGGCAGTGGTTGTATGGAGTAATAGCAGAAGTTATAGGGAGCGGTTATATAGAGTACAAGGAGGAGTTATAGAGAGTGGTTATAAAGAGCAATAGAAGGATTTGTAGGGAGTGGTTATATTGGGTAATAGGAGGTGTTATAGGGGGAGGTTGTATGGAGCAATTGGAGCAGTTATAGTGAGCAGTAATATGGAGTAATAGAGGGAGATATACCTGTAGGTAGCAGTCATATGAATCAATAGGAGGTGTTATCGGGTGTGGTTAGATGGAGCAATGGCAGGTATTAAAGGGAATAGTTTTATGGAGCTATGGGAGGAGGTAGGGTTGAGATATAGGGGGTGTTTTTATGAAGAAACTCAAGGTGTTGCAGGTAGCATCTGAATGGAACAATTAAAAGGACATATACGTTAATATTTTATGTCAAATGTAGTAAGCAAATTCTGTAGGAGGGATCAAGGACTTTGGAAGGAGGGAGAATTTAGTGGGTGGAAGGGGGGAGTTTAGGAGCAGGGAGGGAATTCTGCAGGATGGAGGAGGGGTTTTGCGGGATGGGATGGGAGTTTTCAGAGGAGGGAGGACAGAGTATGTCCGAAGCTGAACCCTGATTTCTGCAAACATGATTTTATTTTTACACTTGAAGTTTATCACAAAAACAATATATGCAGCAGTGGCTTCGAACCAATTGTCATCAGTCTAGCATTGGTTCACTGACTTTCCCGTGCTGACTCATAGATTAATCTTTTCTTGCAACCCTGGTAGTTGTAGCTCTGCTTCTGATACAATTCTGAACTTCTAAGTTTATCAGAGGAAACAGGGATATAACAAGGAGAGGAGGAGACAGATACAGTTAGGTCCGGAAATAATTGGACACTGATACAAGTTTTATTATTTCGGCTGTGTACCAAAATAAATTCCAGTTACAGTTAAATAATGAATATGGCCTTAAAGTGCAGTCTATCAGCTTAAATTTGAGGGTATTCACATCCAAATTGGAGGAAAGGTTTAGGAATTACATCTCTTAAATATGTACCCCCCTCTTTTTCAAGGGACCAAAAGTAATTGGACAATTGACTCAAAAGCTGTGTCATGGACAGGTGTCGGCTATTGCTTCGTTATTTCATCATCAATTAAGCAGGTAAAAGGTCTGGAGTTGATTCCAGGTGTGGCATTCGCATTTGGAAGCTGTTGCTGTGTACCCACAACATACAGTCAAAGGAGCACTCAATTGCATGTGAAACAGGGCATCCTTAGGCTGCAAAAAAAAAGAAAATCCATCAGAGAGATAGCAGGAACATTAGAAGTGGCCAAATCAACAGTTGGGTACATTCTGAGAAAAAAAGAACGCACTGGTGAGCTCTGCAACACAAAAAGGCCTGGACGTCCACGGAAGACAACAGTGTTGGATGATCGTAGGATTCTTTCCATGGTAAAGAAAATGCCCTTCACAACATCCAGCCAAGTGAATAACACTCTCCAGGAGGTAGGCATATCATTATCCAAGTCTACCATAAAGAGAAGACTTCACGAGAGCAAATACAGAGGGTTCACCACAAGGTGCAAACCATTCATAAGCCTCAAGAATAGAAAGGCCAGGTTAGACTTTGCCAAACAATATCTAAAAAATCCAGCCCAGTTCTGAAACAGAATTCTTTGGACAGATGCAACTAAGATCAACCTGTACCAGAATGATGGGAAGAAAAAGTATGGAGAAGGCTTGGAACGGCTCATGATCCGAAGCATACCACATCATCTGTAAAACACGGTGGAGGCAGTGTGATGGCATGGGCATGCATGGCTTACAGTGGCACTGGGTCACTAGCGTTTATTGATGATGTGACAGAAGACAGAAGCAGCCGGATGAATTCTGAAGTGTATAGGAATATATTGTCTGCTCAGATTCAGCCAAATTCAGCGAAGTTGATTGGACGGCGCTTCACTTTACAGCAACCCATGAGTTTTTTAAGGCAAAGAAGTGGAATATTCTGCAATGGCCGAGTCAATCACTTGATCTCAATCCGATCGAGCATTCATTTCACTTGCTGAAGACAAAACTTAAGGCAGAAAGACCCACGAACAAACAACAACTGAAGACAGCTGCAGTAAAGGCCTGACAAAGCATCACGAAGGAGGAAAACCAGCGTTTGGTGATGTCCATGCGTTCCAGACTTCAAGCAGTCATTGCCTGCAAAGGATTCTCGACAAAGTATTAAAAATGAACATTTTATTTATGATTGTGTTAATTTGTCCAATTACATTTGAGCCCCTGAAATAAGGGGACTGTGTATGAAAATGGTTGCAATTCCTAAATGTTTCATACGATATTTTTGTTCAACCCCTTGAATTAAAGCTGAAAGTCTGCACTTCTTTTGCATCTCAGTTGTTTCATTTAGAATCCATTGTGGTGGCGTACAGAGCCAAAATTATTATCAGTGTCCAATTATTTCTGGACCTAACTGTAATTACATAGTTACATAGTTGCATAGCAGATGAGGTTGAAAAAAGACATACGTCCATCAAGTTCAACCTATGCTAAATTTAGACAACAGATACTTTATCATATATCTATACTTCCTTATTGATCCAGAGGAAGGCAAACAAAAAACATCAGTGTGATATCATCCAATGATATGTCATAAGGGGAAAAATTAATTCCTTCCTGACTCCAAGAATTGTCAATCGGATTATTCCCTGGATCAACATTCTTCCCATGTTTACTTATTTGGTATATCCCTGTATATCTTTCCTTTCTAAAAAGATGTCCAACCTTTTTTTGAACAAATCTATTGTATCTGCCATCACAGTCTCCATGGGTAATGAATTCCACACTGTAACTGCCTTTACTGTAAAGAACCCTTTCTTTGTTGCTGGTGAAATCTCCTTTCCTCCAACTTAAAGGGATGACCGAGTCCTTTGTACTGCGCTTGGGATGAATAGTTTTTTTGAAAGCTCTTTGTACTGTCCCCGAATATATTTGTATATAGTTATCATATCCTAGGTGCCTCTTTTTTTTTTTCAAACTTACATTTTGTTATTGGGTAGCAAGGCAGAATATACAGAAGTACAGTATGGTTAAGGGGGGGGGTTGGATACAAAAATGAAAAGGGGAGGGGGCAGGGGGAATTAACAGCAATTTGGCGAGGCTTCAAAAACGTAATACTCATCAACATAACATACTTTGGTTTTGCAAGAGGGGATCTGGGGCAGCCTCTTTGTCCTTTATGGGGTCTGTCTCTGAGGAAACCGGGGTGATGAGGAAGAACATACATTTCGTAAGCTTGAATATAGAGGTGGGCCAGGGGAGGCAGCCACCTCTGGCCATGGTTTAAGGGTGGTTTTGCGATTTTAGAAGCTGAGGGAGCTTATGGCTACATTTCGGCTGCCTATAAACATTATCCAGGGTAGCCATACGTTCTGGAAATTGTTGTGTCATCCAGAAAACTAGTGAGTTTTTCCATCATACATACAAATCATACCTTGTTTCTAATTAGCGGATTGATGATACTGTCCCGGCCAACTTTAATCTAAAGCGGCTGCCTCCGCGGATTAAAAATAGCCATTTTCGTCCGGTTTTCCCGCACCTCGGGTGCTTTCAATAATAAGCGCCATTAGCGCTTATCTATTGAAGTGGCCACCGCGCGAGAAACTCCGATTCAAATCTGAGAAAAGCCCCGCGGTTGGCCCACATTTAACCCGGCAAGCTTTAGAATAAAGCTGGCCGGGACAGTAGTTTATCTTGTTTCCAAAGACCTGCTAAGGCGCACCGTGCCGCTGTGATAATATGAGTTATGAGCTTGTTTTCCACCCTAGTGTGACCTTGAAGTAGTTTGTTTAGTAGAAACAGCAACGGATCTAGGGGGATGCCAAGCCCATGATCTGGCAGACCCAGGATCTCACCTACCTCCATAGGGCCTGCACATGAGTGCATCACCACCACATATGCTGAAAAGAGGCCACCCCACCGCAACCTTTAGGACACATAGGGGAGTAGCCTGGGACATATTTAGCTATATTTTTGGGAGTATTGAACAGATTGAGCTTTTGGCTACCGCTTTGAAAATATCCTCCCAATCCTCGTCCTCCAATTCCTCACCCAGATCGGTTTCACATTTTTCTATTAATTTAAGCTTAACGGTCTTCAGCTGGCAGGGAAAATTGGCCGTATAGTTTCGATATCAGCCTCTCATGGGAGTCTGCTCCCAGACAGAGTCTCTCAAACAGAGAGACAGGACTAGTGGGTTTGACTTTAGTGTAGAAGGCCTTTAATTGGAGATAACAAAAGATCTCTCCCGGTGGGACTCCCTTGTCTTTAACCAATTTCTCAAAAGGCATCACTTTAAGATCGTGGATAAAATCAAAGAGTCAACAGATATTTGCTTGCTGCCATTTCGCAAAGGATTGTTTGGGTAGTCCTGGGGAAAAATCCGTTTCCAAAGAAAGGGTTCATCAGAGAGTTTAGGTTGCTAAGCTTGTATTTAAACTTGAGTCTCTCCCACAGCATGAGAGAGTGTGTTATCGCTGGCAAGGGGAGATGCCTCAAAAGGCCTATCCGATTAGAGAGCCCTAGAATATTTTCTATTGGGGTGGGGCGTATTAGATGTGCCTCCAAGGAAACCCATCTCCTGAATGACATATTTGCGTGCCAAGCTACCCACTGACTTGCTTGAGCAGCCCTGTAATACGAGAGAAGGCAAGGAAGTGCCATGCCTCCTGCTCCGGACACCTTGATAAAGTGCCCTTGCACGAAACGCATAGGTGCGTTCGTGACATCTCTGTTATGGCATTAGCTTGTCAATAAATCGATCTGTTTATTTCGGAGTTTGCCTGGGATTTTTTCCTCATGTTTTTCAATCCTGCTCTGGATGTCATTGGACTGTGCTCTGCCTACCTACTATCCTTGTGGATTCCTTACCTGTGGATGCACGCCGTGGTTACAGTGGACATCCGTTCGGTATACAGGTAATGGGCCATAGTTCCCTGTCATTTATCCTGTTTATACCACATATCTTTCTTTATATCATACTGTCTGGGTTCATACTTGTGCACCATCAGTTGCGGTTGTCAAGTGGACATCGCTAGGTGCATACCCATTCCAGTTATCTACAATACTCATTCGTGGACATCAAATGAATGTCTGGACAATTATTACTACATTCATATATGAATATAAACCATATTGGACTATCTGAGCACCACATCTTACTGCTTCACTCCTGCTCTGGTGGGCCTGGTTAGCATCTTGTGGTTGAGTCTGGGTCTTTTGTTATTTCAAATAAATTTAGTGACTAAAGATTGGAGTTTGGCTATATCTGATGTTGCAATAGGTATAGGGAGGGTCTGAAAGAAATAGAGCAATCTGGGCAATAAATTCATCTTCACTGACTGAACTCTCCCCATCCAAGATATATAAAACTTAGTCCAAGCCAGTCGGTCAGCTTTTAATATATTCAATATTTTAGGATAATTAGACTGGTAGAGCGAGTCATAGTCCTTCGCTAAAAAGACTCCCAGATATTTCAGAGAGGATTGCTGCCATCTGAAATAAAAGTTTAATTTGATTAGCTTAACTGTCTCCTGTCTCAGATTGATATTTAGTGCCTCAGACTTACTATTGTTAATCTTGAAGCCCGATAATTTATTGAAAGTAGATCGTTCGTTAAACAAATTTGGTAGGGTTGTTAAGGGATTTGATATCGTTAGAATAATATCATCTGTGAAGATGGCCAGCTTATATGACTGATCCCCCACCTCGAGACCTGAAATATTAGGGTTTTGGCTTATATGTGCCGCCAACGGCTCCAAGCAGAGGCGAAAGTAAGTGGGGACAGTTGCTAGCCCTGTCTTGTACCACTTTGTATTTGGAATTCAGAGGAGGAAAAGCCCTGGCTTTTTATTATTGCAGTGGGATTTGAGTAGAGGGCCATTACCGCTTTGAGGAATATTCCTGAAAAACCAAAGGTCTTCAGTGTTTCCTCCATATATATACAATCTAAACGATTGAAGGCCTTCTCGGCGTCAAGGCTGAGCAAAATGGCGTGATCGCCTTTCTTTGCTGCCCATACCGTGAAATCTATAATTCGCATAATATTATCCGTGGCTTGTCTGACTGGGATAAAGCCCACCTGATCGGCGTGGACTAAAGAGGGGAGAATCTTTACTAGTCTATTGGCCAAAACCTTAGAAAAAAAAATTAATATCTCAGTTAATTAAAGATATTGGGCAGTAGCTCCCACAAGCTGTATGGTCTTTCCCCTCTTTGTGGATAAGAGAGATCGAAGCTTGCAGCATGCTTGTTGGAAAAACAGAGTCAGCCATAATAGAGTTGAATAACCTGAGCAGATGTGGGGAAAGTGTCACTCCATTGTTTATAATATAAATTTGAAAACCCATCTGGGCCCAGAGCTTTTGAGGCTTTTAAATTGTTGATTACCAGTTTAACTTCTTCAAACGTTATATATTGGTTAAGAGCTCCTTGCTGGGTCTTAGACAGAGAAGGTAGGTCGGCAGACTGGAGATAACTAGCTATTTTGGCCCCGGAATGGGCATCGTGTAGTTCTTTTTTACCATTGTATAATTTAGAGTAATAGTCTTGAAATTCTTCACTATTGCTTTTGGGTTCAAGGTTAAAGAGCCCGATTGCAGAATAATTTAGTGGATATTGAAAGAGGGACGCCTACAGTATTTAGTATTTAGCTGCCAGGAGGGAGTCTGCTTTATTCGCTTTTCTTAGAACTTCCTCTTTGACCAGTTAAGAGATTGTTCCGCTTTCACAGTTAAAAACATATTGTGCTCTGCTCTAGGTTCCTTAAGGGGTAGCAACGTCTCTGGGGATTGGTTGCTTTTGTGAAGTTTAGAGAGGGTATCAACCTTCGATTGGAGGGAGTCAATCTTTAGCTGACCGGCCCTCTTCCTACCTGAGGCAATAGAGATAAGAAGGCCCCTGATTGTAGCATTGTAGGCCTCCCACATTGTTGTCAGTGATGCGACACTCCCATCATTGGTCTGGAAAAAAGCCTCTACTTCCTTGATAACGTCAGGACCTCCGGGACCTTAAGAAGAGATTTATTTAGTCTCCAAACTGCCCTTGGTACCATGATATTCAGGTTTGTGATTGTAGAGTTAACTCGTGCGTGATATGACCAGGTTATATTGTGAATATTTGAATCGGAGACCTGAGGGATCAGAGCTGCTCTTTTAAAAATATAGTCAATGCGTCAGTATGTTTGGTGGGGGGATGAGTAGAAGGTAAAATCCCTGGCCTGGGGATGAACCTCTCTCCATATATCTACTATGTTAAGTGAAAGAAGGCCTCGTTTAAGAGCCTTGATCTCCTGTGATCTATAATTCTGGGGGGCGGAGTTCGGGATGGAAGATCTGTCTATGGCCGGATCTAGTGCAAGATTAAAATCTCATCCCAGAATAATTTGACCTTTCGCCCAGATACCTAGAGAAGTGAAAAATGAATTGAAAAAGTCCACACTATTCTCATTTGGAGTGTACACTGTGGATATGGTTGTTTCCTTTCCATACAGTTCTCCTATCAGAATCATATATCTGCCATCTCTGTCCACTTTCTTATATTTGTATGTAAAAGCAACCCGATTGTGGAATTTTATTGCCACCCCCCTTCTTTTGACCATCTCCCTGTATTGTCTATCTAGATAGCTTGGATGTCCTGGGGATCTAAAATGGGTCTCTTGTAAGAGGAGGATGTCGACACCTTTTTTCTTAAAATCCGACATTGCCATTCTTCTTTTTTTGGGGGCAGTTTAGGCCTTTCACATTGATCGAGATTACCTTAAGGGACATCCCATATTTGGGTTAGCAGCGCTGGCGGACATGGTCGGTCAAGTTTGGGCTGCCCTGTAGAGCTTCTGTTATATTCATCACCCATTTGCTGTTCAGGGGTGGGGGACAGGGGAGTGCGGGGGGATAGAACCTAAAAAAGGTGGACAAAAAAATAATGAAAATGAAAGAATAGTGAGCAAGCGTATGGCTCTAGAGAGACACTCCTAATGCCCAACTGTCCTTGGGTACAAACACGGTGGTAAGGGGGAACAACCAAAAAAAACAAGGGCAACTGTGTCAACGCGGACACAGACATTTTGGGGGGTAGTGGTCAAGACTCTAGTGGTTTATCAGCCCCTGCTCCAATCCCGGAGCCTCCATGGGCTTTTGAGCCTGGTATATAGAAAGGGCTGAACTACGCACACCTCTGGGGCAAACATTTAGCTTGAAACAAATAATGACATTCAAATAATAACTTGACCTTGGGAACATAGTGACAAAAGCAACATGTAATATTTTAACACTTCTTCACGTCAGACCGGTCCCTGGCACTGCATTGTTGCAACTAACATCCTCATACAAAGTATAACCTTTAAACCTTTAGAAAAACAAACAAGTTAACCAGATATACCAGCCATCATGACAGTCTGGAGCAAAAGTGTCCCCAAAACCTCAGCATGGAACCTCCACACCTGATTTTCTCCAATTGAGGGAGGTCTGTCCAGAGGACCTCCCCATGGCTCAAAGAATCAGAGTTTGGGGCCAGTCTGGATAGAAGGCTTAACCTAGTTTTGATGCCTTCTCCATTTGCAAAAGTATTTTAGCTTCTTCAATCTCACTGATATTTTGTGGTTTACAGCATATCCCTACAAACATTTTCTTTATACTTTTACCTCCACTGCTAACTTCTATTCACAAGGTCTCTACCTTTCATCATTCCCTTCATAAACATCTTCCCTAATAATAGGTTTTAGATCCGGCTTAACATATAAACATACTCCACCTCCCCTTCTATTTGCTCGATCCTTCAGAAAAAGGGAATAACCCTCTAAATTAACTGCCCAGTCTTGAGTTTCATCCCACCATGTTTCAGTAATGCCTATGATATCATACGGCTCCCTTGTAGCTATTAATTCAAGCTCCCCAAATTTTATCTTTCAGGCTTCTTGCATTAGCAAGCATGCATTTAAGTTTTTTTTCAGCCTGTACTATATCTTATCTTCTCCTTCCTTTCTGCACCAACTTGGTTTAGTCTTTAGTAGTTTTCTAGTATTATCTATATTTACTATGAGTATCTCGCTGCTGATCAAACTCGCACTTGCCCCCATTCTACCTTCATAACCCTTTGTTTCCTCATCTATTCAATTTAGTTTGTTATCTGTATCATTCCCCTCCCACCTCCATCCTAGTTTAAAATCTCCTCCAACCTTTTTAACATTCTCCCCCCTAGCACAGAAGATCCCTCTTCATTGGAGGTGCAATACTTCCCTAGAATATAGATGGCACCTCTCAGAAAAGGAGTCCCAGTGCTCTAAAAAACCCAAACACTTCATGCATGACACTGGTAGTATTTCAGAAAATACTACCTTGGAGGTCCTTGCCTTTAAGCTTTTGGCCTAGATCCCTGAAATCATTTTTTAGGACCCTCCATCTTCCACTAACTTTGTCATTGGTGCCAACATGTACCAAGATCGCCGGGCCAATCCCAGCCCCTCCCAACAATCTATTTACCCAATCTGCAATGTGCCG
Organism: Ascaphus truei; assembly: GCA_036426205.1. Classification (NCBI taxonomy): domain Eukaryota; kingdom Metazoa; phylum Chordata; class Amphibia; order Anura; family Ascaphidae; genus Ascaphus; species Ascaphus truei. Next base: position 54,586 of record WSYH01003090.1, read on the forward strand.
AACCCAGGCACCCACAGATACAAATAATTTTAGTACTGAACCATTTACGTTCATTATGGACATTACTACTGCTGCTCCACTTCTTTATCACCTGTTTGCGGCAATATACCCAAATTAAAATAGGTTATGGATGCTTACCACGCACTTTGAAAAAAATTGTTAGTAGTTAGACGTGCACACACAAATAACTCCAAATATTCAATTTGTGACACTTTGAGTACATCAATCCCAGAGAGGAAAGATTCTCCCGTTATAGGCACAACTTTTGATACATCTGAGAAAGTTGAGAATATAATGCAAGGAGTAGGGGGGGGTCTGACGTAAACAGCACTAGGATCTGAGCAGCCATTTTAGTCAGCATCCATCTTAGGTGCCTGATCTTGTCATCCATTTTGATTGTCTGTATGAAAGTTGGAGTGGAAGTTTAGTTTAAAACCACATTTTTTCTTTTTATTTGCTCCTGGAGGATAAGCTTTCAACTAACCACAAACCTTGAAGAGACTGGAGAAATGCGCCACTGTTATGAAAATAAAATATAGATAACAGCCACTTCTCATATTTAGGGGGAGGTTCTCATGGTCAAATACACTCTTTCCCAGAAATCATGTATATAGAGAAAAGGTCACTGGCTTGTATAATAAATTTTAGCTGAGTCAATACATCTTTAGTATTAATCTTACAGTTATGTTATTATAGCCCGGTATCCCTCGGGGGATTGTCACATGCTGCGGCTTAGTCAATAGGGTGGCTGCATTTGCAATTAAGGCCTTTTCAGTGCAAGGGAGCCTGCGCTGGCAGTTTTGAATAGGGACAGTTAAGAGAGGCTGCAGTTACATGTTGCTAGGCAACCAGTGAAGCTGTGAGAGATGACAGTTTAGACAGTTTTTAAAGAATTCAGTTGGAGCAGGGAACTGGTGAGTGAGGGTGCAGGGGAGCAGTAGCCCCTTGCACTAGGCCAGATAACCCCCAAAGGCCCCAAAAAACTGTTACCCTTGCCCCAGTTTGTTGGTTGCTTCAGGGACAGGCCTTAGAGAAGGAGATCTGCCCCTTTAGCTATTTGGTTAAGTAAAGATACACTCTGTGGCACGCAGCCTGATTTCTGGGTCTGGGCTCAGACCCCTCTATATGTAAAGACTATCTTACCAGAGACTAATATATATATAGACTATCTTCACGGAGGCCACGCCAAGCAGTGACTGCGGCCTGCCGGCTGCAGACGGATCCCCACCAAGGTACAGGCGGTGCGGAGCCGCGGTGATATTATCCAAGTCGGAATTCACCCCACGCGTAGGAGGACATCACGTCAGATCAGGCGGCTCCAAACCCAGTTGTATAGCGGCACCCGTGGCTGGAGCCCCGGGCAGGTACCTTTAGTAGTGCACTCTTCAAGGGATAGCGCTATCTCCAACACACGTGGGTGGGTGTGGACATAAAGGGACATCAGGGGATTGGTGCCCAGCACCCAAGTACTTTGGAGGAGGGAATATTTATGGTGATGTGTGCACCCTGTGCACTTCTATGTGTATGGCTATATGCAGTGTTCGACAATCATATACATTTACACGCCCGGGGCGTGTAGATTTAACCTCCTGGCGAGAAAATATTGGCCCAAGCAGCCCACGTGTTTGTTTTTTTATATTTCCCTGCTCGCACTGAAAAAAAAAAACTCCCCCTACCTGACAGCTGATTGGCGCGCGCTCCCAGGATTTGTGGGTGCGCGGCCAGGCTCTATATGAGCCCGCCCCCAACAAGCGGCCATTCTTTCTGCCTGGAGATCTGTTGCAGGGTAAGTACTCTCCATGCTGCGGCCCCTCTGCTCCTTCCCTGCAAGCAAACCCGTGCGATCCCCCTGGTCCCCACATGGCTCCCTTCTCCTCACCATGACCCTCTGCTCGTGCCCTCTCCCGCCAGTACGCGCCTTTGAGTTACCTCTCCGGTCCCCTGCTCCCCTCCCCCTCCCCTCCTCCTGTCCCCTCCCCCTCCTCCTGTCCCTCGATCCACCGATCGCTGCCCGGGATGGGAGGTCCCCACTGCTGCAGCCCAGTTGTTGTAGGGGGGGGGGCGCTTTCACCAAGTGCCTCCCCGCCAGCTAACTTCATGACGGCGCAGCCGCCACATGAGGTAGGGGGGGGGGGATACGGGCTAACTAGCTTAATGGTGCATACCTGTTTGCCCGTGCACTGCGGGACATGCCGACGGGAGGAGCAGGGCAGTGGCGACCACGGCGGGGCTGACTGTCCCGTTGGGCGCCCGCCACATGACTCCCACCCACCCTGCCACCTCTCCACCTCCTCAAAGCCCACGTGAGGTATGGGGGGGACGTCGGCCTGCCCCCCCGCCCCCCCCCACGACGTGTAGATGGTCGCGGGTGGTGGGGGGAGAGCGTGTGGTGGTAGTCGCGGCCTTTCCCCCCATGTGTGCTTGTGTGTGTATATATTGGTGTGTGTGTGTGTGTGTATATACTGTATGGGTGTGTGTATATATGGTTTGTGTGTGTGTGGTGTGGTGTGTGGTGTGGTGTGTGTGTGTGTGTGTGTGTGTGTGTGGTTGTGTGTGTGTGTGTGTGTGTGTGTGTGTGTTAATATGGGGTCGTGTGTGTGTATATGGGTGTGTGGTTTGTGTGTGTGTGTGGTGTTGTGTGTGTTGTTTGTGTGTGGTGTGTGTTGGTGTTGTTTAGTGTGTGTGTGTGTGTGTGTGTGTGTTTGTCGTGTTGGGTGTGTGTGGTGTGTGTGTTGTGTGGTTTTATTTAGTGTCGGTGTTTGTGTTTTGTGTATGTGTTTCTGCTGTGGCTATATGTTGTCTATATATGGGAGTGTGTGTGTATGTGTGTATGGAGTAAGTGTGTGACTCAGAGGTACCCCCCAGTCATCACCCCCCAGTCAGTCCACCCCCCCAGTCAGTCCACCCCCCCCCA
>WSYH01003090.1:57869-72873 GCA_036426205.1 Ascaphus truei
CAGTAGTCACCCAGCCAGTCAGTCACCCAGTCAGTCACCAAGCCAGTCAGTCACCCAGCCAGTCAGTCACCCAGCCAGTCAGTCACCCAGCCAGTCCAGTCAGTCCCCAGCCAGCCAGTCAATCCACCCAGCCCAGTCAGCACCAGCCAGGCCAGTCAGTCACCCAGCCAGCCAGTCAGTCACCAGCCAGCAAGTCATGTATTACCGCGTCGTTGTCCCCCAGTCAGGCTGTTTACCCAGGACAGTGCCCCCCCCAAAAAGAGGGCGCCCCAGACCAAACGAGAAAGAGAGAGAGCTCACCCACCAACACGCGAGAGAGAGACCCCCCAAAATCGCCCGGCACACGAGCGCGACCACCACAAGCTCCGCTAGCTGCTCACCCCCACTCATCCTAGTCTCTGCTATCCCCCACCCCCACTCTCTCTCTCTCTCTCCCCCACACTCTCACACTCTGGATCTCTTATTTACCCTATATATTTTAACTGCCCTATACTACACCGAAATAACCTATACTGCTTTATTCCAGATCTGACTCAAGCTTCACACAGAAGACATCGGAACCCCCCTAACAAAGAAGACAGGTAAGGAACACCTCCCCTCCAATGTATAACATTGGGTGAATGAGGGTACCTGGACATTGAGGGACTGCAGATCAGGTAAGATCCCAGGCGGGATTGCTGCTTTAGATATTGTGAAGCAGGGACGTCCAGACACTGGTTATGGGGTTCAGGAAACTAGTCATTCACACCTGGCTTTTATTTCTAGATCCGACATTTACACACACACGTAACCAGGACGAATTGTGGAATAATGTAATACAATGAATACATTTATGTCAAAAACGAATGTTGTTCTGACTAGGAATTTATTAAATGTATTTTATTTATATATTTATTTTAAAGTGAGGTTGGGGGCACGACTAGGGTTGGGGGCGGGACTAGGCAGGGGGTTCAGGGTGGGACTAGGTGGCGAGTAGATTTTTTGGTTGGGCGAGTAGATTTTTGGGTGATTTGTCGAACACTGGCTATATGCATTATTCTGTGTGGTACAGGTACCAAAGTTATTAGTATTAGCAATAGTAAACAGTGATTAGCATACACTGTGTGCGTGTCTTATTATTGTGGTTCCTGTAAGAGGACCATCCCACTCAGGTGGGAGCACTTACAGGTGGAGTCGCTGTGTTCAACGAATGATCAGGTAACCCCAGGCTCCCAGTGGTGGAGGTTCAGGCCTCCTGTGAGTCTATCAGGTAACGCACCACACCCGGTAACACAAGTGTATTTCCCCACATGGTCCCCATCTGCGATAGGGGGGGGCAAAAGGTGTTACATTATTAACTCAATGTTCTCTTATTCATATTTTGTTTATCTTATATGCTTATGTAATGACACACACACCACCTCATATAGGGGGCATGGGCGTAGTATTTTGGTATAAATATGGCTTTGTAGGCCAATATGTCGTTGGGGAAGTTTTATTTTGAAACTTCCTTCTATGTGTGCACATGTACGCAAAATAAACTCATTTGTTATTCTGTGATCCTCAGATTTTGTTTCTTTATTCACGCTTTTCATACATCCATTACACTGTTACATTGACTCGCTCCTCCTATAATCATTCCCCATAAAGCGAAAGACACAAGTGGAATAATGTGGAGAAAATGGAGCAAAGATTGATGCAAAGTCACATAATGTTAACATGGCGCTATATGCACCAGTTTGCGAGCAATGGTCCAGTTTGTTACACTTAACCACATCCCCCATAATAATGCCCTGTAACTCGTCTCTAATTCCTCCTATTTACATAACTCAATCATAAATTGGCAGACAGGGGGCAATATCCCAACACATTGGAAAAACATCTTCACATTATTTGGAACAGGGGCCATGGACGCCATAAAGGTCGGCGTCATGAACATTTAGCATAAACAAGTATTACATACTGTAATTTCTCAGCATATTTAATCTTTCGTGGGTTGGATGTGATACTTTTAGTGGGTCAGCATTAATCCTCATTAAATAAGTACACGCTGGCCTAATTATGAGACCAGCCATAGGCAGATTTGGTAGGAAATAATAACTCATCTTTTACTGACTTGCATTGGACACAAACAGCTTACTTGGAGATGAAGTTCCATTATGAATATAAATCGGGGGGGGTCTCATCAATAGACAAAAAGAGGGGGGGGGGAGATTAGAGGCTGACCAGTCTTCTGAATCTATCCATGCACTGTTATTAAGGGGAGAAAATTGCCTTATTGCCAATATGTACTGTTTGTATACAAGGTTAAATGAGCCATTACAGGCTTTCATTTGTCTTTTAGAACTTTTAGTCCTTCCTATTGGATTGGTCCTGAAGATCCGGTAATAATAATAGTTCTGACCAGTGTCTCTGTCACAATGGTCATTTACAATCCCATTTTGGTGTATTTAATATTTAGCACAAGAAATAACACAACAATCACCGATGATGCAAACAGGGTTTATTCATAATCAAGCAGAGCTCTTCTATGCACATTTACAGATTAGTCTGATAGTTAATATCTTGCCTGGCACATGCCGAGAGAATTAGAGACAAAAGGTTCGAGAAACAGAGGGATGACCAAAACCAATAATAGTGCTTTAACCCGCCATGTATATTATCTAAATATAGAGGAAATCTGAAAATCTTTAATATTTCTACTTAAAGAAGTCTATTTTATTTAATGAAACCAAGTATTATCATAACTCTGTGCCCAGGACATGCATGAAAACGAAAGGTAACTCTCAATGTATTACTTCCTGGTAAAGAAGGGATCCAGGCTCCACGGATGTTCTGAATAAGAAAGATTTATTGTGCCACACAAACGTTTCGACCTTATGCTCTTTATCAAGTGACTAGCCTAGGTCACTTGATAAAGACCATAAGGTCAAAACGTTGTGTGGCACAATAAAATCTTCTATTCAGAAATCCGTGGTGGAGCGCTGGATCCCTCTTTTCCTCAGTGTACTTGGAGTTTATGGCAGGTATTCCTTGAACCAGCAGCACCGGTAATTGTATGCATTTTCTCTTTTATGTGGAGTGCAGCCTTAACACCCTCTTACAGGTGTTACTCCTGGTAAAACATTATTACAATTTTAAACAAAAACATGTTTAAGTATTATTTAGCATATCACTTGAATTGGGTTGCAAGGAACTGTCGGAGCTGAAAGCTCCCTTATAGAGCGCACCACTTAAGTATTTATTATAAAATATTTTACCAGGAAGTAATACATGGAGTTACCTCTCGTTTCAAGTATGTCTCGGGGCACAGAGTAAAACAAAATACATGGTTACAAGTACAGGTACTCTAATATGAACAAGGAATATATTATATACCAGAAATTGCGTGCACAATTAAAGAAAATATTATAGTATGGGCGTATGAAAAAGTTACAGACCAGTAAAAGTGTGAGACAGCCTTAGATTTGAAAGAACTTAAGTTGGTGGGGGTATGAGAGTTCTGGTAGGTGTTCAGTTTGGGTGCAGGAGGAAAGGAGGAAAGTCCGGAGGATACTTGTTGAGTCTTGGACATGAATAGTCCTTTGGAGGTATGATCTAGGTGATTAGGTTGCTGCATGTGATTAGGGTGATGAGGAGCTTGTTCGGTTAGCGGGTAGCTGCCCAGGAAAGTTCACTTGTGGGTGAGACAGGAAAAGGGAACTTTGCGGTGACTTAGATGATATCCAACTAGTCTTTGAGAGTCGCAGTGCATGTCATGTGTTGTAGTTGCATTGGAGAAACAAAACGACCAAAATGAAGTGTAGAGGGTGTCAAGTTTGTAAGTGGGTTGAGGAGCCTAGATAACTATGTCTCATAGTCAATATTGGCATTAGCATCTGCGTGGCAATACGCTTCTGACCAGCAGGACGTAGGGAGGATTGTTCTGTAAGTACCCCTAGTTTGGCATAGGTTCTGGTTTTGTCAGGTATCAATTGTTGCCAAATTCCCTAAGTTGTTAAGTGGGAGCTCAAACCAAAGCCAGGTATTGTAAAACTAGTGACAGTGTGTTAGGTGGTGTTGAGCGTTGGTTTCTAAGTCAGGAGCTCAGTTCCTGGAAGCTCCTTTACAAATTTAAGTCTTGGTCCCAAATACCATTGTTACAGTCTTGTCAGAGTGTTTAAAAAAACAGTTGTTTTGGGAAATCCAGTTTTCGAGTCTCAAAAAAGTCAGAGTGAAGTATGTTTGGAAGGTCAGAGAGGGCTATGGCTGTGTGCATATAGGATTGTGTATCGCATACATGTGTATTTGAGGCTTCCTACAAGCTGTGGAAGATTCATTAATGAAAACTGAGAAGAGTAGGGGCCCCAGACAGAGTTTGCGGGACAACCACAGGTGATATCCGGGGTGGGTTGGAGTTAGAGCCTGAGGATGGACACATGTTGGGATCTTACCTGATAGGTAGGGACTGAAAACAGTTTAAAGCATGTTTCCCTATTCCAGAGCTCTGGAGTTTTTAAGCAGGATAACATGATCAAACTGTGTCAAAAAAGCTCTTGTCAAAAATCTAGGAATACTGCACGTGAGTTGTCCCCGTTTCCATTTCCACACGGATTTCATTGCAAACTTTTAGAAGGGTAGTTACGGTTGGAGTGTTTGGGATGGACGAAACCCAGACTGGAATTGGCTAGGGAAATTTGTCTGGTGTAGGAAATCGCTTAATTGGGAGTGGACACATTTTCCCATAACTTTGGATAGAATTGGGAGAAGTGAAATTGGCCTGTAGTTTGAGGAAAGTGTTTTGTCCCACTTTGAAGATGGGGACAACTCTGGCAGTTTTCAGGTCTTAGGGATATGGCCTGCCGACAGGATAGAGTTGACTATGGACGCAATTGGGTTTGGCAATGGCTGGGGCACCAGTAGTTGGAACCTACGATTGTAGTAAGTCGGGTCCACAATTGGCTGCTAGTTTTAGTTTGAGGAGCGCTTTGTGTAATAACTCTTCAGATACTGGGTAAATTGAAAATTGTGGGCAGGTTGGGAGGGTTGGACTGTAGGGATACTCCAGGATGAGATTCATGTTTGGGGTTTGTGCTGCGTTTCGCTAATAAGTTAGTGGCACACCCCACAAAGTTAATCATTGAATGCATTTGCAATGTCAGTGGGGTTGTGCAGAGTAATAGCCACCTTAGTGATATTACGGTTGTTGATGGTTAGGAGGCTGGAATATATTGTGAATAACCTTCAAAGAAGTTAGCTGGGTTTGATGTATCTGGTGGAGATTGTCAGAGTAATATTGTGCTTTGCATGCCTGTTGCCTGTGCACATGTTCGCATGCATCTGTAGTGATTGAGATCCTTGGTACAGTGCCAAGTTACTTTGTGCTTTTCCACAAGGCATCCATGAACTGGTAGAGTGATATAGGTTCAGGTGTAGCCCATGGAAGGTGGCCCCCCCGTACCCTTATTTGGCGTAGTGGGGCATGGGTATCGCCAGAGTTTTAAGAAATCGGATTGGAAATTGGAATAGCGAGCGCAGAATCGGGGTGGGAATATAAATCGATTCTGGCCCATGGCAGTTGGTAAGGTCCTCCAGAAACTGTTGTGGTGGTTAAAGTTTTTAAAATGTTGTGAGGAGAAACTTAGGGCTTTGATGGGCGGTTTTTAATTTTCCTTACACATTACACTATTGGATTGTCACTGAAATATCAGGAGGATGCCAGAGGATTGGATTTGCTGGGGTTTGAGGAGAATCCAATCTAGCAAGGAATGGTGTGCGTTATCAGGTTTATCGTGTGGGTTGGGAATGAGTTGCGATAGGTTAAGTGACTTAGTAGTTTGTATCTGGATTTTGTGTGGTTTTTAGGGTGCAAGCCAATTGAAGTTGAAATCCCCAAGAAATAGCAGTCACTCTTCCTCAGAGAGGAATGGAGCCAAGAAATTGTGGGTGATATCAGTCAAGTGATTGTAGAGGGCTTTTAGGCGGGGTGCGTTGGTAGTAAACATGGACCTTCAGCTGAACAACAGGCCATATGGGCAAGTCCCCTTCCAGCCCTGGGGGGGGAAGACATCATGTTTGAATTGGAGCCATAGACCTGATTACGGTTTTTGAATTGTGTGAACTTAAGACCCGTTTACTTGAATGGGCCAGGAGGTCTCTTAGGAAATCCACATCTAGGACACCCCAAAGTGTAATCTAAAATATCTAACCAATGCTCAATTTAACAAAGTATTACAAAGCGTATATGTGAATTGCATGGTACTTTTAACCCAATGTTAAATGAAAATGTAAAATGAATATTTCTTCGTTACTCTTACTCAGAAGCCATAACGCACTTTATGAATGAGCCATAAGAGGATCTAATTACTACAGATCCCGGGCTGCAACATTTGGGAGAACCAGTGCATATAACCGAGAATATAGTCAAAAAAAAAGAAAAGTCCCATTGAAAGGGTAGTTTTCCTGTGATAAAACTGGTGCAATTCTTTTGCACAGTCTTTGCATCAGTTTTGCTTGTAGTAAACAACACACAAGGTGTCTTACAGGTTAATGTAGTGTTTATATAGCTTTGACCACTTAGTAAAATTCCCCTTATGTTTTCAGTGCTGAGGAGAGGCTTGCAAAATTGCTAATACACCAATATACAGTAAAACACTGCAACGCCCCAGAGATACTAAATGGTGCTAAGTTTTAACACATTTTTCATACAATTAGTGGGATTTAAGGTGAACTAAGACTTAACCCTGATTATAAAATTTCAGCATATGTGTAAGCGAGTGATTGGTATGGCCAACATATCCAACATATCCAACGTATCCAACGTATCCAACGTATCCAACGTATCCAACGTATCCAACGTATCCAATATATCAACATTTCCAAAATATCCAACATATACAATATATCAACATTTCCAATATATCCAACGAATCCAACATATCCAACATTTCCAACATTTCCAATGTTTACTTATTTTATTGATAAGCTACTAAAATGCCCATTTTTTTTTGCATTACCTACACCTGCATTTTTAACAAGCTTATAGAATGTGGGTGAGGGGCTTACAGATGTTGGCCCTTACGGGTCATGCACACAAAGTAACAACTATCATAATCAGAAATGTTCAAAGCTGACGCGTCTTCCGTGTGGGGAATACCTCCGTTTCTCAATTTCATAAACAGCCCCTTTAAAAGCCAGTTCCAGGCCCTTTGTTAGTGGCCATGCAATAAAGCACTTTTTTGGCCCAACTTAGTAAAAGGAACAATTGCGAAACTTCAGAACGATTAAGTGGACCTCCAGGCTGGAGAAGGTCATGGGTAAATGTTTAGGGTATTGCCAAGACGACTGGAATCCTTGGCAGGCCAACTTCCAAGCAGAGGCAGCTGAGTATGCAATCTGCTGGTGGCAGAACTTCAGGTTCAAATGGGTTTCTTTTTAAGACATCACACTTTAGGACTTGTTTCACGGTTCTACGGAGTGTACCTTCTTTTTCCTTCCAGTTCTCACTGTCAAAACAAATAAACATTAAAGCCATTTTATTGCTTGTTTTATATCCCTATGGATGGAATGTTAGGCCTTAGACCATTTGGAAAATGGAAAACATCTTTTTCCTTTTACTCTGTTGGGCTGAAAATCTCTGACACAACAAATTGGCCACACCGCTCACCTCATTGGATACTGTAGTAATTTATGACCGGTGCATATAGGGGAAAGAATTCAGCATAGATCCAAACAAAAAGGTGATGACAGAATCGCCAAAAGATTTCTATTTCCTGCACTCAGTCTGGTATAGTTTAGTGTATTTAGCACAAATGTCTAACAGGTATGCTACTTAGATGGTAAATAGATACAGGTTATCCATAGTAGCCGCTCCCATCCCTGTAGGAGGATGGATACCAGTAAAGGCCAAAAGGCAAAAGACAATAAAACTTTATTAATAATTTGACATCGACGAAAGAACAATTACAGTGATCATATATACAGTGTAGGGATATAAACCTCCCCAAATATAAAAAAAAGGTAGGTGGGTGCTATACACACAATTCGTAAATCCACAAACGTATCTATGTTACCAATAACCATATAATAATGTGTGTTAGCAAATCCAGGATCTCAACATATCTATGATGACCCGATGTATATTCAAGTCATCCACGGTTAATGGTATATCTGAAATGGCCTAAAGAGCCATCAAATATTCTAGGCGATTGGTAGGGGTGACAAGCAGACAGATCTGTCTTAACTCTGTGCTAGTGTAGTAATGCTCAGCAGAGAAGTAAGGTAAGCAGCAAACAAACAGTCATGTGTTGCTCACACTGTGTCTGTATCCCCCTCAATATGCAGTATATATACATATGGAACACCACACTTTAGAAAAACATGCCCCGCTAACCTGTGGTCCGTGGGAGAAAACATCATTTGTACTTCACCTTTTGCATCCTCTATATTTTTTGGGAAATTGTTACCTGAACCGTGGTAATTACATTTTCATTCTATTAATACAAACACGTTACTATATCAGGGGTCATTCTGTAGGATAAACTTCTCATGCATCATCTGAAACATTTCAGCTATTTCCCCAATAACCAAAGCTTAAAGCTGCAGTTCAGTCAATATCCTGCATGTGTGTGTTTTTTTTTTAATAAATCAGTTCTGTAGTAAGAAAAAATACTTTCAGCATTTTCTGTTTTTAAAAAAACAACTTTGAAAGACCAATTTTCTTGTATTCTATTTTGAAAAGTATGCTTGTTGCTTTAGCAACCATTTACATTCCCCATATTTAAATATGTCGCCAAACTTTGCTGATCAATAGACGGAGAACGAATTGACCGGCCGCTATGCAGTTCTTTAGGTAAGTAGAGCTTGCCCAAATAAAACTATTGAAGTAAAAAAAAAAAAATAAAAAAAAAAAAAAACGGGAGCTTGAACTGCAGCTTTAATGTCCAACTGAAACCAAGGTGATATGTGACTCGTTTTCAGCCTATTTCGTCCTATGTGTTTCATTTGATCACACACAGCAATTCCTGGCAGCAAGTTCCATCATAACGCTCACTTGTAACATAATCACTGCATCTACTGTACCTAACAACGAGAAAGCAAGATCCTGTATCTTATTATAATAATATCCTTGGCTAACATATATTGTGTTGTCTAGCATAAGCCCTCTGATCAAAGGTTGACCGCTCTGATTGTATACACTAGGGCGGAAGAACAAAGGGGCTGAGTGGTCTGTAAGTGTCATAATTCACACTTGCAGATAAGGGAGAGTCTACTTCAAAGGACTTCACTAGCCAGCTAGGCACCCCAGGGTTAAGAGATAGGCCTGAGATGGTATATAAATGAGGCTCAGCCTATACTCATTGTCTTTTGTGTCATCCTGAGATTGCTGTATGAACTGCTTATCAAGATTTCTGATTATTTCGTCATTCCAATTCTAAGTAAGTGCATATTTTGTCTGTTATTTGTATATCTCGTGTGTTCACCCTTTTCATGGAATAAATTATATTTTATCAAATCTAGTCGTGTTCGGTTCAACCCAGGTATTTTGGTGTATATTATAGCTTGTCATAAAGTTACTGTGACAGTGCACATGTGCTAATTCCAGTGCTTGAGACTTTATACGTCCGTCCACACTTTTGATGCAGTGACCAGCTTGGTAGCTGGCAACCTTCCTATGGTATACATAGGTTGGACTTCCCCCAGGATGGCTGATTGCCTGCACCAAGCCTTGCTCTCTATGCCTGTGACCCTGACTCAGATTCTCTTACCATCTGCCTTAACTTTTATTGTTCCACTTGTTTCTTCACCTTTTCTGCTTTGTGTGGCTTGTTTTTTCTCTCACTGACCTGGTCAGTCAAATCTGCAACCTCCATTTCAGACTTCTGTTCTCTCTTTTGCTGTCTAAAAAACACTAAGAATGTTTTCATAGGCTTTCTTCTATTGCCACGCCTCTGCACCTCAAGACCTCAGGCTCTGTGCCGAGACTGCCCACCTCCTTTAGAGAGACAAGCTCTGTGATGAGTCTACGGATCTCCTTCTGAGAGGTCTCAAGCCCTGTGGTGAAATTGACAACCTCCGTATGAGAGACTTCAAGCCCTGTGCTGAGTCTGCAGTCCTCCTTCTAAGAGACCACAAGCTTTGTGCTGAGTCTGTGAACCTCCTTCTGAGAGGTCTCAAGCTCTGTGCTGAGATTGCTGACCTCCATCTGAGGTCCCATACTTATGCCTCCAGTCAGTAATGAGTTGGATGACAAGGCTCTTGATCTTGGCAGCAGCAGCATTTGGCCGCTGTCAGCCTTTTACCCTGACTCTGATTCTCTGCCACTGCCTTGACCTCAACCTGTGACCCCAACATCACTATACTCATTCAGGACTCTGTCTCTCGGTTCTAGTCTGTGATCCTATATCCTATCTCAGCCCTGTGGTTCTGCTTGCTGTTTTGAGATGAGAACCATGTAGAGAACATATATATTTCCATACCTGTCACCTTCCAGTTCACAAACATATTTGGCCACTGGACTCCAGTCGAAAGCATCTGGATCTTTCTTCAGCCATTTTTGCACCTCTGTCCGGTTGTGTGCAAGAAAATCAGATGTAATGATGTTCTTAAACACTTCACAAGCTGACAGGAGGTGGTAGATGGTTGGCCCAGCACCGATATCAATCAGAGTGTCTCCTTTAACACCACCTTATAAAAGGATTATAAAGAAGAACAAAGAGCTATTCAGCAGATCAATAAATAATACTCATAAGATTTTACAATAGTGTACATTAAAGCAGAAAAACATGTGACATCTTATATGGGGTTAATTTTAGATATAAATCAGTTCGGTAAAATGACTGTATTTTTTCTAATAATTCAACTCTTAATGCCATTTTTTGTTAATTGTAAAGCATAATTTGATTTCTATAGCAGGTTTTACCACCTCCCCAGCAGTGCAAGATCTTAGCAACACTTTCCTATTTGTGATATTTTGTTGCCAATATTCTCAGCAGTTTGAGCTACAAACTGTAAGAATAGATAATGTTACCCTAGCAATAGATAATAAACATCATGAGGGTTATTGGCATGAACTCTTAAACAGGACCTTGACTAATGCAGTAAGTCCCGCCTGGCCACTGCCCTAATTTTTATATAGATGGCTATTCTAATGAATGGCTGACTAGTATTGTATTAAAACAACCCCATGAAGGGGGCTGACATCATCAAACACGCGTCCAACGCGCGTTTCCCTCCTACTACGGAGCTTCCTCAGGGACAAAATTTGCATAGGGACTAGAGCGGACGCTATTTAAAGCATATAGTTACCATGGTAACTTAATCAGCGTCCCGCTACTGCGCGTGCGCAGAAAAGCGCAGGCGCACCTACTGAAACAAACAGCATATCTGGCGAAACTTTAACACTGATTCTCATCATGCTACCATAAAAAGGCTCTAAAGGTGTTACATATGTTTGTCAAGGTGCGTAGAAGTCAGGGATCTACTTCCCTACGAAGTCGTATCAGTCCCACGATTTCTGCGCATGCGCATATTGCCTTAGTTCCCCAGAGTCTATCAGGGGACGCTTGCGCATTGCCGGTAGCTGGAAAAATAAATAAATAAATAAATAAAGGTTACAGCGCATGCGTGGCCACTTAGTCAGAATCACACCGGCGCTAGTTAAATCCAATGCGCATGCGTTGACACTTAGGCAGTTTAGTATTGGCATGGATTGGACGTAATGCGCATGCGTGACCACTTTGAAATAATCGCTTGGTATTATTTTGCCGTGATATCGGCAATTAGATAGGGTCAGTGCGCATGCGCGGCCACTTGGACAAAATCACGACGGCGCTAGATAGATCCAATGCGCATGCGTTGTCACTTAGACAATTTCGTATGGGCACAGATTGGAAATAGCAGTCTCCCATCTTCCAGCTTTGTGAATATACTGGAACATTTAAACATCAGAGACTGCCTAGTTGCACTAGTTATTTATTTAATTAATTCATTTTTATACGTTATCACATTTACAAATTGGTAATATATGTTTTAAGGATTGACTATTAAAGGTTAAATTTTAAATTTTGGGTAGTGTGCATTTAAGTGAATTTCTTTTGGTGTACAAACCATTGTACCCCTTACTTTCTCTGATTCACTTCAGTTCACAGTTGCACCTATCTTTCATTATCAATTGAATTATTATTATAAAGTTTCTACACATTCAGTATGGTTTAGTTTGATCACTCCCTTACTCCCCCGTTTTCTGTGTACCCTAGCAATATCAGGATACATTGTCGCTGCTGAGTTACACTGACCGAAGTTGCCATTCTATTCCATTAGTCACACAATCAGTATTTTGACAGATGTATAACAAGAGCACCAAACGATTGCTAGTTTAGGTAAGAATGTAGAATTATACATTGTCACAAGGTTTACTTGTACAAATAAGAAAACAATCTGGGGGATGTAATATTGCTGCTTACTTTATATGCAGATAATGAATATCCTAAGCATTGCCCCCACCAATGAATCATATGTGGACTTAATTGCAATATGCAAATGCTCATCAAAGATACAGAAAACATTATTTCAGGCACTTCATCTCCATGAAGTTCCCTACGACCTGCCATGTCTACTCTCCGCATGTACATACACATGATACATAAAGCTTGGCCCTCTGCAGACGCACTTACTAGAATTCCCTCCTACTGTCTCTATACGTTCTCCTACCTACAAATTAGATTGTAAGCTCCTCGGAGCAGGGACTCCTATTCCTTAATGTTACTCTTATGTATGAAGCACTTATTCCCATGACCTGTTATTTATATTATTTGTTATTTATATGATTACAACATGTATTACTACTGTGAAGCGCTATGTATATTTATGACGCTATATAAATAAAGACATACTACTACATGTGAGAATCAGCTATACGGCATCTACATGGGAGCAGTGGGACATCTGGAAAGTTAATCATACAAATAAAATATACAGTATAAAACACTCCTCTCGTGGGCCATTCAAATGTATATCAGTTCTCAATAACCCTACTGTTTTGCGTTCTAATAAGGATAGTATGGAAGGTTTGCACATGTCTGTATATTCAGATGAGATGAATGCTCCTGGTAACGACTTCATCACGTCCAAATGATTTATCTTTTATGCTCTGTTACACTGTTATTTGCCTTCTAAATTATTTCGGGATCTAGTAATAACTCATCCACAGAAATACTTTGGGGTATAAAAGAATATTGACAAATCAGCTTGAAATTATTATTATGATGCTTTTTCATCAAAAATTGTCCATAAAGAGAACCTCAAACTTGAATTTTCTAATGCCACATATTTGGTATTTAAGCAGCAATACTCCTGTACATTCCCCACTTTTTTTGTCTTTCTTTTTTCTTATTTTTCTATATAAGCATGTGACATGTATAATTCTACATTCTAACCTAAGATACTGTAGTAATCCTTGGATGCTCCTGTTATAAATCTGAAAAATCGCGATGTGTGCCTAACTAAATGGCTACTTTTCGGTTTCCATTAATCCTTCAGTTACAGTAGCTACACTGTATCCTTATATTGCTAGGGTAACATTATCTATTGTTACAGTTTACAGCTCAAACTGCTGAGAATATTAGCAACAAATGATCACAAACAGGAAGGTGTTACAAAGATCTTGCACTGCTGGGGAGATGGGCTAAAGCCTACTATAGAAATCAAAGCATGCTTAGTATATTAATACTCATTTAAAAAAGCATTAAAAGTTATCTAATACTATAGAACTGATTTATTTTAAAAACATCTAAGATTTCACATGTTTTGCTGCTTTAACTGCTTACATGGAGCAGTGAGTGATATTTGATGCACAAATAAAACTGGCATTTGCAGATGCAGCCACCACTATAAGATCACTTGCCTTGGAAATTCTGGGACAATCTCACTGTAAATGCCTCAACATTTCTGTGAGATTCCTAATGGCTCGTCTGATTAATACAGCGGAGGCGTCACCGCAGTCCCATTCAAACTGAATCAAACTGAATGGGACTGCAGGGACACCCACAGTGTTAATCCGATGGGCCATTAGGAATCTCACAGAAATGTTGAGGCATTTACTGTGAGATGCCTTCGTTTTTACCCAGGCAAGTGATCGGATACTGGTGGCTGCATCTTTATTAGAGACTTGTGGCTGCAAAAGTGAGAAAAACTGGATCAAATCAAAACATCCAATTATACCCCACAAAATCTGTTTCTTTGATACATCTGGTGCAATTTTGTTCTCCAGTTTTGCCTTGTTTTTTTCAGCTGGACGACTTTGATATATGGCTTCATAAATGTCCCTTATCGTGATTTAAATACCCACTATCTTGGTTAAGGACAGCATGGGGTTATTTGCTAAACTCTCACAGCTGCAAATCTGGGGATAACCTGTATGAAAGCATTGCAACCGATGCACAGTATCAATGAGACAAATTGTGTAGCTTGCAATAGGATTCCTTTTCCTTAATAAATATGGTGATTTTTGTATTTGACTTTGTTACTGTTCTCAAGCCAGAAGACTTTAGTAACTTACCCTATAACCAGAAATATAAATAAGAATATTTTATACATTTTATAACATCGGGTTTTTTTTGTTTTAATAAAAAAAACTTCTATCCATCCAAAGGTCTTTTGAGGTTGCTCACTCATTAGAACAGCGGTTTATACACAATTACAGCATAAAGCTGCATTATTGAAATTCCTGCTCTCTGATTGGTTAAAATTCCGTGCATTATTCATTTAGTAATGCCCGGAAGTTTTGCAGCTTGCAATGAGTTTATTTCCAATGTGTTTATTTCCAGCCAATCAGCTTTTCCTTTTGTCAGAGCAGCTCTGAGACAGGCATGGGATTGGTCAGAAGGCAAGAACAGATCTCAGAAAGGGCAGGGGATTGGTCAGGAAGTAGCAGCAGGCAGTGACACCTCCCTCTCCCTCTGTGAACACAAATTCATTTTGAGTTGAGGAGCGAGAGAGAGTGTTTGTGTAGCTGCAAAGTAAGTGGCTGTCTGAAGTTTGTTTGTAG
>WSYH01003091.1:6742-20120 GCA_036426205.1 Ascaphus truei
AGACACCAACAGGAAAACTCAGTGAGAGACAGACACCAACAGGAAAATTCAGTGAGAGACCAACAGGAAAATTCAGTGAGAGACCAACAGGAAAACTCAGCGAGAGACCAACAGGAAAACTCAGTGAGAGACCAACAGGAAAACTCAGTGAGAGACAGACAGGAAAACTCAGTGAGAGACCAACAGGAAAACTCAGTGAGAGACCAACAGGAAAACTCAGTGAGAGACAAACAGGAAAACTCAGTGAGAGACCAACAGGAAAACTCAGTGAGAGACAGACACCAACAGGAAAACTCAGTGAGAGACAGACACCAACAGGAAAACTCAGTGAGAGACAGACACCATCAGGAAAACTCAGTGAGAGACAGACACCAACAGGAAAACAGGAGAGAAAGAGCACAACGGAACAACAGTGGAGACCAACAGGAAATTCAGTGAGAGAAGAGACCCAAGAAAACTCAGGAGAGAGACAACAGGAAAAACTCAGTGGAGGAGACACAAACAGGAAAACTCAGTGAGACAGAGAGTGAGAGGACAGACACCACGGAAAACTCAGTGAGAGACAGACACCAACAGGAAAACTCAGTGAGACTGATTCCAAATCCGAGACAGAGAATCCTAGAGCCCGGAGAAGTCAGTCACACAGTGACAAAGGGAAACGCTGACACAGGGACACGGTGACACAGGGACACGGTGACACAGTGACACAGTTACAGCATTGTATATACGCCAGCTTTGCTCACCTACCTGTGCTCGGTCTCCTGCCCAGGCTGGGTGCCCCCTGAGCCCTTGCGGTGCCCCCCCACCCCCGAGCCCGTGCTGGCTCAGCTGCTGTGTTCTTGCTCCGTGAGAGAGGCGGGACGGGGAGGGATAGAAGTGGCCGGGCCGGTTCTGTGGCTTACAGTTCTCTCGTGTTTGTGCGGTGTGTGAACACGGGGAGACAGCAGCATCACAAGGCTCCTGAGCTCTGGGTGACAGTGGGTGGCTCTGGGTGACACAATTACACCTGCAGAACAGAGCTACCACGTTTTAGCTTACAAACAGGGAATTTTCTAGAGAGCAAAGCAGCAGAACCAGTTCCTAGACACACAGGCAGCTCCTGCAAGGAACGCGGTCACATACGTATCAAGCGATGCTACGCAGTAAAAACACCTTACGGACTATTCACCACTTTGTCAATAAGGCAATTAATGTTTACCCCTGGGGGTAGAAATCTAGTGCAAGGGCAATCCACACGTGTAGTGCTAGATGTATAAAAATAAACACATCCTTAGCTTAGCAATAAGTGCTGGATTTATTTCAAGCCACTCACTTTGCAGAGTATATTGATGCTGAATTAAAGTGAAAGCGCTTGGCCACGTAACACCTTGATGTTACAGTCATGTGACCTGACTAACTCCCCAACCCCCCCCCCCCCGTGATGCCTCCATCGGTTTTTGGCAGCTTGCGCCATGCGTTGTCGGAGTCTCCGGCTATGAAGGTGTTAACGCGGAGAGGCGTGCATTTTCTGGCAGGTGGGGCGATAGGTGAAGGAAAAGTTGAATGGTCAACATGAGTCATTGCATCTCCCCTAGACCCGAAGAGAGGGGTGACATTCTGCGCTGCCCATCGCCCGGCGTGTCCCCATCATGTACACATTTCCAAAATCCAGAGGGAGCGTTTCTCCAAGTCACCCAGAAAAGAAGAAACCATATATAGTGTACATATATAGTGAACACCTATAGTGGACTGTTGCAAAGGGGAGGGTGTCTTAGCTCCTTCAATCAGTCTACTTACAGTCTACTTGAATAAAAATAGCAAACTCGCCAGTGGCAAGTGGTCGCAGTGTTCTTTGGGTGTGGTATGTGTGACTATCTCGGAATGAGAGAAAACAGACAAAAAAAGAACCATACTGGTCTGCACTATATCTTTAAAATATTGCAGCAATATATAATGTGCAAAACCCTATGTACTCACACTCTGTACATAGGGTACATTCACATAAGAGTTAGTTGGACGCTCTGCGATCGCGCGCCTTGGGGGAATGGCGTTCCAGCCGTCTCCCGTCCCTCTGCGGTGATTTCGGGTCTCTCCGGGAGACTCTCGGCGGTGTGGTCCGCGTCACTTCCCGTGAAGTTTGACCGGAAAAAGACCGTGAAGCGGATAGTGAATGGATCCTCCTAGCATCTCAAACAGGCGTGTAGATGGCTGGGTGTCTCATGTGTCACTAGATTGTAAACTCTTTGGGTAGGGTAACCTTTTGTAAGGGGGACCCTGTATTTATGTCCATGGTAATTCATCTACTACATATTTTGGAAAGCTGTGGTTGGTTCGCTAAGCATTTGGACACCTCTTAAGCCATCGGAACCAAATTTTGCGAGATGGTTCCTGAGCAGGTTTGTGGGTCTGTGTTTGGATACAATTGGATACATTCTATATTTAATTCTACGAGTGATTAAAATGTCTCTGGCAAGCAAGTCACCCACTGGGTGTTGTACCTGGTAGGCTATCATAATGCACATAGCCTGGTGGCAGATAAAGAGAAACAGGTAGCTATAAAGTTTACACAGCAAGCAGAGGAAGAAAGAGAGGAAGTCAGCTGGCGTGCAAGGAGAAAGTAAGAACGCCGGAGAAGGAGAGAGGGGCGGAGAGATTTGGAGACATCATAAAGGTATTAATGGAAAGTGATGGGAGGGAGAGAGATTAGGGGAGGGAGAGAGATTAGGGGAAGGAGAGAGATGAGCGGAGGGAGAGAGATTAGGGGAAGGAGAGAGACGAGGGGAAGGAGAGAGATTAGGGGAAGGAGAGAGATGAGGGGAAGGAGAGAGATGGCGCCCCGGAGGCTAGGTTTCACAGGCGGTGGAGCCACGGATCTAGGTTTCACAGGGCGGTGGAGCCACGGATGCTAGAGTTTCACAGGGCGGTGGAGCCACGGATGCGGGTTTCACAGGGCGGTGAGCCACGGAGCCTAGGTTTCACAGGGGCGGTGAGCCACGATGCTAGTTCACAGTTATCATCACAGGGCGGTGGAGCCACGGATGCTTGGTTTCACAGGCGGTGGAGCCGCAGGTGCTAGATATCAAGGGGCGGTGGACCACAGGTGACCTTCTGCCCCCTTGTGTTTGCTGCACTCAGATCCTCTGTGTAGGAAGATGGCAGTGCCAGGCCGTGCTGTAACCCTCTCACACTGTGAGATGGCACGCCTCAATGATCCGATCTTACACCCACCCTCCGCCTCGGTTTCCACATAACTCCTGCCTCACACTGGCCTGTGCACAACGCAATTCACAAAACACACTTGTTATACAGGTCATTAGTCACCTTCAGACCATCCTCATTAAAGATGCAATCTGCTGCAGGGCCTCCTCTCGGGAGCGGTTCTCACTCTGCAAAGTTCCCGACCACAGCAGCATGTATGTAACCCAGTAACAGATCCTGCTAACAAGAAGGGCATCTTTTCTAAGCATTCGTTGGTGTCGGAAGACGCCTTGCACTTGAATGGGCTATAAGGGGACATGTTTAATGAGCTGGCTGGAAGGTGTTTTGCGGAGTAGCGCTGCTTGATAAATATGAGAATTGTCTGTTTTAATAATTATGATTAACTGACTAAAGTTGCCCGGGATTTTAAGACCAACCCATCCTCCTCCACTCCCCCCCCCCCCCCAACCTCATCTCTCTCCCTCCGCTCATCTCCTCTCCTTCCCTAATCTCTCTCCCTCCGCTCATCTCTCTCCTTCCCCTCATCTCTCTCCTTCCCCTAATCTCTCTCCTTCCCCTAATCTCTCTCCTCCTCTCTCCCTCCCCATCTCTCTCCCTCCGCTCATCTCTCTCCGCTCCTCTCTCTCTCTCCTCCCCCTCACTCTCTCTCCTTCCCCTCATCTCTCTCCCCATCTCTCTCCTTCCCCCCATCTCTCTCCTTCCCCTCATCTCTCTCCTTCCCCCTCATCTCTCTCCTTCCCCTCATCTCTCTCCTTCCCCCCCAATCTCTTCTCCTTCCCCGAATCTCTCTCCCTCCGCTCATCTCTCCTTCCCCATCTTCTCTCCTTCCCCTCATCTCCTCTCTTCCCCTCATCTTCTCTCCTTCTCCCTAAATCTCTCTCCTTCCCCTCATCCTCTCCTTCCCCTCATCTCTCTCCTTCCCTAATCTCTCTCCTTCCCTAACTCTCTCTTCACCCTCTCCCCTATCTCTCTCTTCCCTCTCTCCTTCTCCCTCCGCCATCTCTTTTCCTTCCCTCATCTCTCTCCCTCCGCTCATCTTTCATCCCTCCTCCGCTCCATCTCTCTCCCTTCCCCTAATCTCTCTCTTCCCCCTATCTCTTCTCCTCCCTTCACTCCTCCTCCTCTTCTCCCTCCGTCATCTCTTTCCTTCCCCTAATCTCTCTCCCTCCCGCTCATGCTCTCTCCAGGAGAGAGATTAGGGGAAGGAGAGAGATGAGGGGAAGGAGAGAGATGAGGGGAAGGAGAGAGATTAGGGGAAGGAGAGATGAGCGGAGGGAGAGAGATTAGGGGAAGGAGAGAGATTAGGGGAAGGAGAGAGATGAGGGGAAGGAGAGAGATGAGGGGAAGGAGAGAGATGAGGGGAAGGAGAGAGATGAGGGGAAGGAGAGAGATGAGGGGAAGGAGAGAGATTAGGGGAAGGAGAGAGATGAGCGGAGGGAGAGAGATGAGGGGAAGGAGAGAGATGAGCGGAGGGAGAGAGATGAGGGGAAGGAGAGAGATGAGTCTCCCCTGGTTCTGTTCTGGAACGCCTTGATAAAGTTTCTGTGTTATAAGTTTGGTTCTCTGGTTTTGTCGTCGTAGATTGCTCCGTCTGCGACTTCTCCTCCCCGGGAACTGGCTCTTGTACCGGTCCCGGAACTGGAGTTTCCCCTGGAAAATCATTACCAATAACGAGAAAATGTCCTGATTTTTTTTTTAGCATCGTCCGGTGCGTACGGGTGTGAATTGCCGTAACTTCGTCCAGCATTTTGCGCAGCGGTGCTATCAAATAACGGCAGAAAAGTCTTACTAACAAAGCACTCAAGAATAACAAAAAACCGTCATTATTCCAAGAAAAATTCCCAACACGTCGTTTTGATGGAAGCGGTAGACCTTCTCAGGTGTAATTATAATGGTTTTATATCGTTTCGCCCTGATGAAATCTGTGCCAGCCAGAATAATATCTGTGAATATTTACTTGAGTTGTGGGGTGGACAGAATGAAGCCGGGCCCGGGGCGGGTGGGCTGTCCGTCCGCCCTCGACTGCTGCCATTCTTTTACCCACCCTGTAACAAACACGCCGCGTGCGCAAATTTCAAACCTTCCGTTTAATATTTGGCCATTTCTTTGATTGGTCAAGCGTGATCGGGGTCATTCCCTGTTCTCCCTCCCCCCCCCCAGATGAATGCCCTAGTGCGTGTTCACCTCCCCTACCTGCGCAGGGTGAGAGGGTGAGTGGTGGTCGGGCAGCCAGGTCGGCCCGTATAACCTCTCTCTCGCTCGTTATGGAATGTCTTTCGGAATGACATACCGCCAGACATGTCACCATTCCTGATCGCTATCCGCCTGTTACGACGGAGTTACGCCGCACAGCTGCTTAAACCTGTTCTGTCTTGACTGCAGTGAACACAGACACCATAATATCCAAGTAGCCTGCAGCTCGAACATGAGTATTGTGTCATACCGGCTTTACAAATTCATTCTTGATATATTTGGAACAAAACAGATTTGAAAACATAATTGTTTTCTCTCCCCTTTGTAAATCGCGAATTCCTCCCTGTGATGTAATCTCAAGAATATTGATTTTATGCAAAACTAAAAGCATTAAACGGTGAGCGATACTCCAGAAGGTGAAATTGCCTGAAAATCGGGACCAATTTCTAAATATGAATCCTCTGATTTAATTTATTCAAATACCTACAATTTGGACAATACCTACAATCTTTGACCCGAATGCATTCTAAAAAAAAAAAATGCGTAACATCAGCTTTCCCAGCACCAAAAAGAACGCATTTCCTGCGCTCCTACATTATGGTTAAAATAAAAATGGTGATCGTCGTTAATCAGGTTTTTTTTTTTTAAATTTTAAGTTTTTTTCAACCCCTTTGGCCAAGCCGTGTTGTGTCCTGAAGCTTGCAGCCACATGACCGATTCTACAGTGGTGCCTACAACTGAATATTGTAATTATTGTCCCATGGAATAGGCGAAAGCTGAAGTGTCTGGTCGGTGCACACAGTCCACCAGAGTAGGTGATGTAATGGGTTGGGAATAATAATTGTAAGTTTCATTATTCACCACGACAGGGAATTTGTGTCCCCCACATTTACCTGTACAGTAAGGTAACGATGATCCGCCGGTTTGGCCACGTTTAATTGTGCACTACTACTCCCAAAAAACATATGCTTTATTTAACCCCTTCCAGGGCTTTCTCAACTCCCTTTCAACCTAGTCCAGAGGACAATGTTACATATATTCAGAGTAGGTTACCTGCAATTTTGGTCATGCTTTACGTTGGCTGGCAGGCTTATAACGCTTTGGCCAAAGGGTTTAACTGAAATACTCTCTTCATGAGATCACTTCTGATTTGCCTAATTGGTAGGATCGCAGGAGTCGTCTTTTTGGGTTTTTCTATATGTAAGGCCGTCTTTATACCAGCGAGCGGCGAACTTTCGATAGGGAGTCGCAGTAAGATGATATTCTTTCAAGAGTCCCGAACTGACACATGCAATAGTGGAGGATTGTGGAAAAGTAATTACAAAGATATACCTAACACCTGTGAACACGCCTGACACCAGCCTTAACGTTTATAGGGGATGGGGTAGGATGTTAAAGCTAGATCGAGATTACGTGATTATGTCAGAACCTCGATAGGCACAACGACACGAGATGAACATGTCCTAAATATAATTCGATGGTACCTACCCCCCTAAAAGATGAAACGGAAATTCATCCTCAACATGAGGCCCTGCTGGTAGAAGTTGCGGAGTTGTATACCATACGGTAATTGGGGGCCCGATGATTGTAGGAATATAAACAATCGTTTATGATTGCGGGCCCCCTGGAGTAAGACTATTATTGGTGGGTATAAACCCGTGACATGAAAGCATAACACTCTGAATAGAACACAACCATGGGTGATAACAGATCAACCGGAAGTGTAATCTCATTGGAGGAACGTAAATCAATACTGAAATCGATACTCTTCGAACGCATACATCGAATAACTACTACCCCCACCTGAGCCTCCACGAGCCTGCGGTGGGCGTTCCGCCGCACATGTAAAATCCAATAGCAGAGAGTGAAAAAAGCATCTCTCGCCAGGGAGCCCGTGGTAAAATGCAATATTCTTTAGTTTCAAAATGTATATATCACCATGGGGGTGTGCAGAGCCCCTACGTCGTTTCGGACACAATGTCCTTTAACAAGGCGTATAAAGTACAGTGGCCAGGACCGCCCCCAAATACATGCTCAAGTAACCTAGCCAAATCAGAATTTAGCGCCCAAAAATGTGTCCCGCGCATGACACCGCTTGCTGTCACCCGTGCCGGGTGCACATGCCAGTAACGTGGCGTGTAAACCCCCACGTCTGTGGGCAACCCCCGACGTCACACAGCCCGGAACTATGGAACCTTGAGCACAGTCAGGCGGACGGCAGAGGCATGCCTTTCCACCGAAACCACCCCCCCAAGTGACGACAGGGATCAGTGAACTGGCCACCAAGAAGCCGTCCACTCACCAACCCACCCCCTATCCACGTCTCCGGGGACCCCCGTGAGTGCCAGGGAAGGGCATAAACAACCCCAACATCTCCCATCCTGGCCATGCCCCAGCCAGCTGCCAATCACTGGTGGAGCACGCAGCCACTGGGGAAAAAAGAGAGTGGGCCCATAACTCCACATATTTGTCATGGCAACTCTAGTTCCAAACGCCCAGCTCCAAATGCACAAAGGTAAAATAAAACAACAATTATATACCTGACCATGATAAAACCAAATCACTAACGTAATAACTACCACCGGTTCCCAAAAATCCTACCAATAAACAAGATGAGTAAAGACATCCTCCGTTATAATATTCTTTCTTAAACAATCGGAACTGTATACACGATCTTTCAAATTGATTCTTATGTTTTGCAAAAGGCGGAACTGCTTCTACTGTCTAGAGCAAATGTATACTACCATGCCAAAATACAAACAAACTGGCCGGGTTTAATATATAATGACGTCCTCCTGGGGTGAGAGTTAATAAGGGGTTTAGAGAGAAAATGCCACCGTGAAGTCATCGCTCTGTGCAGTACTTTCTTATATAATGATCAAAACGTTCACAAGTCCGTATTTTGTTTCATATATATATAATATATATATATCTATATCTAGAATATACAATATGTTC
This sequence comes from Ascaphus truei, assembly GCA_036426205.1. Classification (NCBI taxonomy): domain Eukaryota; kingdom Metazoa; phylum Chordata; class Amphibia; order Anura; family Ascaphidae; genus Ascaphus; species Ascaphus truei. The sequence goes on from WSYH01003091.1 coordinate 15,092, forward strand.
AATGGAACGAAGGGAAGAAGCACCGTGAGGTTGGGGAAGCTCGTGCATGTGAAGAAGAACCTGTGAGGTTTGGGAAGCTCTTTGCATGGAAGAAAGACCTGTTAGGTTTGGAAATCTCTGTACATGTTTATTCTGGGAACATAGGTAAGGGATGGGGGGGGAGTAACGCTCATGTTGTAGACAGTCCTGTGAGTTTTGGAAATCTCTGTCGACATGTTGAAGAAGAGACCTGTGAGGTTGGGGAAGTTCTGTTACATGTGAAAATACCTTGAGGTTTGGAAAGCTCTGTGCATGTGAAAAAAGCCTTAGGTTGGGGAAGCTCTTGTACATGTGAAGAAGAGTACCTTGAGGTTGGGGAAGCTTCTGTGCATGTCAGAAAGACCTGTGAGGTTTGGGAAGCTCTGTGCATGTGAGAGAGGAACCTGTGAGGTTTGAACTCTCGTACATGTGAAGAAGAGACCTGTGAGTTGGAAAGCTCGGACATGTGATAAGAGACTGGTGAGGTGGGGAAGTTTCTGTACAGGAAGAAAGAGACCCGTGGAGGTTGGAAGCTCTGTACAATGTTGAAGAAGAGACCCATGAGGTTTGGAAAGTTCTGTAATGTGAAGACGAGCCTGTGATGTTTGGGGAACTCTGTACCATGTGAAGAATGAGACCCGTGAGGTTGGAAAGCTCTGCACATGTGAAGAAGAGACCCGTGGTGTTGGGGGGAAAGCTCTGTACTGTGAAGAAGAACCTTAGTTGGGAATCTTTGGGAAGCTTACAAAGAGACTTGTCAGGTTGGAAAGCTCGTACATGTGAAGAGAGAGACCTGTTGAGTTTTGAAGCTCTGTACATGTGAGAAGAACCTGTTGAGGTTGGAAAGCTCTGTCACATGTGATAGAAGACACCTACATCCGTGAAGTAGGATCAATTTCTGGAAAATCTTTTCCGTGTTAGAGGCCTCTGCCGGGATTCTCTTGGGTAGGAATATTTTGGGGCTGTATTTTTTACCTTCACATAATTCATCATTTTTTACATGATTTTTAGAGTGGTTACTTCCGAATACATTCATGTCCTCTGTGGGTGGGCCATTACACCGATAGCAGCCCTGTTTGTAGCCGGCCTTCCGGTTACATATCATGCCAATGACATCTGTGGGTTACTTTACTTTATCTCATCTTGCTTTGGATCTCTGCTTATCCGTTACCTGTCTCTCGCTGGCGCTGGGCTCAGCCCCTGGCAAGGGGGCGCACAGAATGTGCCTTGCGTCTAATTTAATTTTCCTGTCCTGTCTCTCCTTGACTTCGTTTTCATTGAAACCCCGGCAGAGTTCGGTGAGCCGCGGGGTGCTCGGTTCACAGGACGGTGGAGCCGCGAGTGCTACATTTCTCAGGTTGGGAGGCCACTGGGTGCTACGGTTTCACATGGGTGGTGGAGCCCGCGGCTAGTAGCAGGGTGGTGGCCTCGTATAGGGTTTCACAGGGGCGGTGGACGCCCCACTGATGTGCTAGGTTTCACGGGCGGTGGAGCCGACAGGTGCTAGGTTTCACAGGGCGGTGGAGTCCGTGTTGTCTAGTTTTCACAGGCGTGGAGCGTGGGTCATGCTAGGTTCACAGTGCGGTGGAGCACGATGTAGGTTTCACTGGGCGGTGGAGCCAACGGATGGTAGGTTCACAGGCGGTGGAGCCACGGATTCTAGGTTTTCACAGGGCGGTGGACCACGGATGCCTAGTTTTCACAGGGCGGTGGAGCCACGGATGCTAGGTTTCACAGGGCGGTGGAGCCACGAGCTAGGTTCACAGGCGGTGAGCCACGATGCTAGGTTTCCACAGGGCGTTGGAGCCACGGATCTGGTTTCACAGGGCGGTGAGCCACGGATGCTTGGTTTCACAGGCGGTGGAGCCGCAGTGCTAGATATCAGAGGCGGTGGAGCCACAGGTGACCTCCTCCCCCCTTGTGTTTGCTGCCTCAGACCCTCTGTGTAGGAAGATGGCAGTGCCAGGCACGTGCTGTAACCCTCTCACACTGTGAGATGGCACAGCCTCAATGATCCGATCTACACCCCACCTTCCGCCTCTGGTTTCCACATAACTCCTGCCTCACCATGGCCTGTGCACAACGCAATTCACAAAACACACTTGTTATACAGGGTCATTAAGTCACCTTCAGACCATCCTCATTAAAGATGCAATCTGCTGCAGGGCCTCCTCAACGCGGAGCGGGTCTCACTCTGCAAAGTTCCCGACCACAGCAGCATGTATGTAACCCAGTAACAGATCCTGCTAACAAGAAGGGGCATCTTTTCTAAGCATGTCGTTGTCGGAGAACGCCTTGCACTTGAATGGGTATAAGGGGACATTTTAATGAGCTGTGCTGGAAGGTGTTTGCGGAGTAGCGCTGCTTGATAAATATGAGAATTGTCTGTTTTAATAATTATGATTACTGACTAAAGTTGCCCGGGAATTTTAAGAAACCAACCTCATCCTCCTCCCACTCCCTCTCCCCCCCCCCCCCAACCTCATCTCTCTCCCTCCGCTCATCCCTCTCCTTCCCTAATCTCTCTCCCTCCCTCATCTTCTCTCCTTCCCCTCATCTCTCTCCTTCCCCTAATCTCTCTCCTTCCCCTAATCTCTCTCCCTCCTCTCTCCCTCCGCCATCTCTCTCCCTCCGCTCATCTCTCTCCCTCCGCTCTCCCGCTCCTTCCCCTCATCTCTCTCCTCCCCTCATCTCTCCCTCATCTCCTCCTTCCCTCCTCTCTTCTCCTTCCCACTCATCTCTCTCCTTCCCCCCTCATCTGCTAGAGAGATTAGGGGAAGGAGAGAGATTAGGGGAAGGAGAGAGATGAGGGGAAGGAGAGAGATGAGCGGAGGGAGAGAGATTAGGGGAAGGAGAGAGATGAGCGGAGGGAGAGAGATGAGGTTGGGGGGGGGGGGGGAGATGGGAGGAGGATGAGGTTGGTTTCTTAAAATTCCCGGGCAACTTTAGTCAGTTAATCATAATTATTAAAACAGACAATTCTCATATTTATCAAGCAGCGCTACTCCGCAAACACCTTCCAGCACAGCTCATTAAACATGTCCCCTTATAGCCCATTCAAGTGCAAGGCGTCTTCCAGACAAACGCACTGCTTAGAAAAGATGCCCTTCTTGTTAGCAGGATCCTGTTACTGGGTTACATACATGCTGCTGTGGTCGGGAACTTTGCAGAGTGAGAACCCGCTCCGCATGAGGAGGCCCTGCAGCAGATTGCATCTTTAATGAGGGATGGTCTGAAGGTGACTAATGACCCTGTATAACAAGTTGTGTTTTGTGAATCTGCGTTGTGCACAGGCCATGTGAGGCAGGAGTTATGTGGAAACCAGAGGGCAGGGTGGGTGTAAGATCGGATCATTGAGGCTGTGCCATCTCACAGTGTGAGAGGGTTACAGCACGTGCCTGGCACTGCCATCTCTCCTACACAGAGGATCTGAGTGCAGCAAACACAAGGGGGGCAGAGAGGTCACCTGTGGCTCCACCGCCCTCTGATATCTAGCACCTGCGGCTCCACCGCCCTGTGAAACCAAGCATCCGTGGCTCCACCGCCCTGTGAAACCTAGCATCCGTGGCTCCACCGCCCTGTGGAAACTCTAGCATCCGTGGCTCCACCGCCTGTGAAACCTAGCCCCGTGGCTCCACCGCCTGTGAAACTCTAGCATCCGTGGCTCCACCGCCCTGTGAAACCTAGCATCCGTGGCTCCACCGCCCTGTGAAACCTAGCATCCGTGGCTCCACCGCCCTGTGAAACCTAGCATCCGTGGCTCCACCGCCCTGTGAAGCCTAGCACCCACAGCTCCATCGCCCTGTGAAACCTAGCACCTGTGGCTCCACCGCCCTGTGAAACCTAGCACCTGCGGCTCCACCGCCCTGTGAAACCTAACATCCGTGGCTCCACCACCCTGTGAAACCTAGCACCTGCGGCTCCACCACCCTGTGAAACCTAGCACCCGTGGCTCCACCACCCTGAGAAATGTAGCACTCGCGGCTCCACCGTCCTGTGAAACCGAGCACCCGCGGCTCCACCGAACTCTGCCCGGGGTTTCAATGGAAAACGAAGTCAGGAGAGACAGGAAGGAAAATTAAATAGTAAACTCAAGGCACATTCTGTGCCGCCCACTGCCAGGGGCTGAGCCAGCGCCAGCGAGAGACGGTAACCGGCACCAAAGCAGGAGATAGAAGTAACCACAGAATGTGCATTTGCATGGCATGTAACCCGGAGGCCGGCATACAAACAAGGGCGCTATCGGTGTACTGCCCACCCCAGAGGAATACATGAATGTATTCGGAAGTAAGCCACCTAAAAATACATTTAAAAAATGATGAATTATGTGAAGGGTAAAAATACAGCCAAAATCTTCCTACCCAAGAGAATCCCGGCAGAGGCCTCTAACACGGGACAAGATTCCAGAATTGATCCTACTTCACGGTGTAGGTGTCTTCTTCACATGTACAGAGCTTTCCAACCTCACAGGTCTCTTCTTCACATGTACAGAGCTTTCAAACCTCACAGGTCTCTTCTTCACATGTACAGAGCTTTCCAACCTCACAAGTCTCTTCTTCACATGTACAGAGCTTCCCCAACCTCACAGGTCTCTTCTTCACATGTACAGAGCTTTCCAACCTCACGGGTCTCTTCTTCACATGTGCAGAGCTTTCCAACCTCACGGGTCTCTTCTTCACATGTACAGAGCTTCCCCAACCTCACAGGTCTCTTCTTCACATGTACAGAACTTTCCAACCTCATGGGTCTCTTCTTCACATGTACAGAGCTTTCCAACCTCACGGGTCTCTTCTTCACATGTACAGAACTTCCCCAACCTCACAGGTCTCTTCTTCACATGTCCAGAGCTTTCCAACCTCACAGGTCTCTTCTTCACATGTACTACAGATATTTCCAAACCTCACAGGTCTTTCTCACATGACAGAGCTTCCCCAACCCACAGGTCTCTCTCTACAGCACAGAGCTTCCCAACCCTCACAGGTCTCTTCTGCACATGTACAGAGCTTCCCCA
>WSYH01003091.1:20127-40382 GCA_036426205.1 Ascaphus truei
CTTAATCTGCCACATGATATAACCCCCCTTATCTGCCACAGGATAGTAACCCCCTTATCTGCCACAGGACAGTGACCCCCCCTTATCTGCCACAAGGATTGTAACCCCTTTCTCTGCCACAGGACAGTAACCCCCCCTTATCTGCACCGGACAGAACCCCCCTTATCTGCACAGGACAGTAACCCCCCCCTTTATCTTGCCACAGGACAGTAACCCCCCTTATCCCCGACAGGACCCCCGCCCCCTTATCTGCCACAGGACAGTAACCCCCCCCTTATCTGATACTGCCTAACCACAGGACAGTAACCCCCCTTATCCTGCCACAGTAGGACCAGAGACCCCCCCCCCCCCCTTATCTTTTGCCAATGGACATACCCCCCCCCTTATATCGATCTGTTACAGGATAGTAACCCCCCCATATCTGCCACAGCACAGTGCGGAGGTTTCTCTGCGGCTATGATAACGTGCCATTTCCTGCTATACCTTGTATTAGGGTCACAGTCGCTGGTCAAAAGGCTGACCTTTCACCTCTGGGGCTTCCGTGTCCTGAGCAGCAGGTTATCTGTTCAGGAGTCACGCACGCTCTCCCGATGCGTTCTGCGCTGTGTTTGAAGCCCTTTGCTGGCAATGCAGAGGTTACTTTAGCGTCTTGATTTATAAATAGATGCAGCAATGTTCAGCGTCGCTCGCGTGTTCATGTAACTAACCCTAATAACAGGCCAGAGTATATTTATGCAGCTGATGTAGCCGCATTGCTCTTGGAGAAGTATATAGATTCAGGAGACGTTGGGATATATTTTAATGAACCAATGGGCGAGCTTTTCATAGATACAATAGCATTTGCAGAGATTTCCCAACCTCACAGGTCTCTTCCTGTACAGAACTTTCCCAAACCTCACAAGTCTCTACTTCACATGTACAGAGCTTTCCCAACCTCACAGGTCTCTTCTTCACATGTACAGAGCTTCCCCAACCTCACAGGTCTCTTCTTCACATGTACAGAGCTTCCCCAACCTCACAGGTCTCTTCTTCACATGTACAGAGCTTCCCCAACCTCACAGGTCTCTTCTTCACATGTGCAGAGCTTCCCCAACCTCACAGGTCTCTTCTTCACATGTACAGAGCTTCCCAAACCTCACAGGTCTCTTCACACAGATGCAGACCTAAATTTGATGGTGTAACCCAAACCCCCAATTGTTAAATGACTTTCTCCCTTGTAATGCACTGCGGGCCCTTCCGGGAAGATACAGTAACTGCTTATAACGGGTGTCAAAGAACAGACATCTCTGTGCTTCCCCCCGATGCGAGAATCCGTATCATTATTCCTGCATCTATAACCACACAATCCGCAGACACAGAGTATCTGTGTATAACACACACACACACACACACACACACACACACACACACACACATATACACACACACATATACACACACACATATACACACACACATATACACACACACATATACACACACACATATACACAACATTTGTGATGCCATGAAAGACATTACCAATAGTGAGTGTGCATCAAAAGGGACTGTTTTCATTCTGTTGTTTATTGTATAAAGGTTCTTTTGCCCATATTGTGACACTATTCAGTTACCGTTTTCTTATCCCTCACTTCACGATCCAAAGTTCCCTGCACCTACAGCTGTATTACCCACCACTGTTACAGCACGGATGGGCTTGAGGTGCTAACCACTGAATTTGTCAAGCAACCACTCCCTCATGTTTTGTTTATATTGAACTGGGTTTCCCCTGCTTCGAGTGCTTCAGCCCAAATCATTAACATTAACCAATCAGAAACGCTCCCTTTAACCTACACTCATGTGCTGCTTCTTATTGCACACAAGAACGGAGATGGCTAGTGGATGGTTATAAGGACACGGGAAAGCTGTGATTGGCTAGACCGTCAAACCCCATTCGCCTCTCCTAAACAGGCCAATAAGACATCCAATTTGCCACACTAGTCTCGTGTTGGTATGAGCTTCCCTATCTTCGGCTCCCAGGGAATACACTCACGCCCCCCTAAAACTAACACACAGAGATCCACACAGAGAAACAACTGCACACTCAAGACTGAGCTCCAACCACACAGCAGATCACAGATGTGGGGCTATAGCGGGGGTTTGACTATCTGTGATTGATTGTTAGGGGATTCAGGGACCCCAATCAATGGCCTTACGGAAAAAGTGGCTGCAGTCCAATCAGTGAGAAACAGCCCAACAGGAAACTAAGTGAGAGACCCCCCAACAGGAAAAACTCAGTGGAGACAACAGGGAACAATCAGTGGACGACCAATGAAAATCAGTGAGAGACCAAACAGGAAAAACTCAGTGAGAGACAACAGGCAAACCAGTGAGAAGCCAAAAGCAACACTCAGTGCAGAGACTAAAACACGGAAAACTCTAGTGAGACAAGCCACTAACAGGAAAACTCAGTGAGAGACCAACAGGAAAACTCAGTGAGAGACTAACAGGAAAACTCAGTGAGAGACCAACAGGAAAACTCAGTGAGAGACTAACAGGAAAACTCAGTGAGACACAGCCACTAACAGGAAAACTCAGTGAGAGACCAACAGGAAAACTCAGTGAGAGACTAACAGGAAAACTCAGTGAGAGACCCCAAAGGAAAAAACTCAGTGAGACATGCTAGCTCATAACAGGAAAACTAAGCGAGAGACCAACAGGAAACATCAGTGAGAGGATAACAGGAAAAATCAGTGAGAGGACCAACAAAAACTCAGTGGAGACGACACAGAGGTCAGGAAAACTAAGTGAGAGACCAACATGAAAACTCAGTGACGAGACCCAACATGAAAACTCAGTGAGAGACAAACAGGAAACTCAGTGAGAGACATAAAGGAAAACTCAGTGAGACTACAGCCACTAACAGGGCAAAACTCGCGAGAGACAACAGGAAAAACTCAAGTGAGAGACTAACAGGAAAAATCAGTGAGAGACCAACAGGAAAAACTACAGTGAGAGACCAACAGGAAAACTCAGTGGAGACCAACATGAAAACTCAGCTGAGAGACCAACATTGAAAAATCAGTGAGAGACCAACAGGAGAAAATCAGTGAGAGACAACAGGGAAAACTCAGGGAGGGACACAGCCAAACAGGAAAACTCAGCGAGAGACCCAACAGGAAAACTCAGTGAGAGACTAACAGGAAACTCAGTGAGAGACCAACAGGAAAAAACTCAGTGAGCCACAGCCACTAAACCGGAAAAAACTCGCGGATGAGAATGAAGAGACCAACAGGAAACCAGTGAGCGTACGGAAAACTAGTGAGGACTAACAGGAAAAAACTTCAGTGAGGAGCACATAACGGAAAACTCATGAGAGACTAACAGGAAACTCCGTGAGACACAGCAAGCACTAAAGGAAAACTCCAGTGAGAGACCAACAGGAAAACTCAATGAGAGACCAACGGAAACTCGTGAGATTAGAATAGACAAACAGGAACACTCAGTGAGAGACCAACAGAAAACTCCGTGAGAGACAACAGGAAAACTCAGTGAGGAGAGACCAACAGGAAAACTTCAGTGAGAGACCAACATGAAAACTCAGTGGAGACCAACGGAAAACTTTTTTTTAGTGAGGAGGGCCAACAGGAAAACTCGTTGAGAGACCAACAGGAAATCAGTGAGAGACCAACAGGAAAACTCAGTGAGAGACCAACAGGAAAACTCAGTGAGACCAACAGGAAAACGCAGAGTGAGGACCAACAGGAAAACTCAGTGTGTTCTGGCCAACAACCATGAGAGATAGTAGGGACAGGCAGGTTACTCAAATCCCATATACAAGCCAATGGACCGTATTACTCGCTGTGAAAGTGTTTATTTGGGGCAACAACATACAAACTAAAGGGGGGGGGGGAAGTACTGAGCGGAACAATGGGACATACGAGTAATGGAGGGGTGGGGAGTATGGGGGAAGAGGGATAATGAGGATATAGGGATAGGTAAAACCAGTAACTTTCCAAGGAGAGGTAATAACCAAGTAAACTTTCCCAGGATAGGAGAGATGTCTGCTCAGGTGGCTGCTGGCTACTAAGAGACAGAAATGCCTGGTCTGGAGCTGATGGGAAATTCTAATGGGACAATACAACCTGGGCAAGGGGAAGGGGGGGAGGCCGTACATCTGGTAAAAAGGCAGAGGGGGAGTGCAAGGCAACTGGCTGAGCAAAGAAAGAAACCAACAAGGGACCGCAACATTGTTGCAAAAAGTTTTGTAAGCGCTGAGGAGTGCTGGAAGCACAGTGAGAGACAGACACCTAACAGGAAAGGAAAACCAGTGAGAGGACAGGACAACCAACAGGAAAAACCAGTGAGGGGAAAAAGAGAGGGACCAACAGGACAAATCTCAGCGAGGACTGAGACCAACCGTAAAAAAACTCAGTGAGAGACATGGCACCAACAGGAACCTCAGTGAGAGACAGACACAACGGAAATCAGTGAGAGACAGACACCACAGGAAAATCAGTGGAGACCAACATGAAAACTCGTGGAGGACAAACATGAAAACTCAGGGAGAAGAGACCAACAGGAAACTCGTGATGAGAGAGACTAACAGGAAAACTCATGAGACACAGCACTAACCGGGAAAAAAACTCAGCGAGGAACGAGACCAACAGGAAAACTCATGAGAGACTAAAGGAAAATCAGTGAGAGACCAACAGGAAACTCAGTGAGACACAGGCATAACAGGAAAAATCAGCGACGAGACAAAGCAAACTCAGGAGAGATAACAGGAAAAATCAGTGAGAGACTAAACAGAAAACTCAGTGAGGGATAACATTGGAAACTCAGTGAGACCAGCACTAACAGGAAAAACTCAGTGACGGAGACCAACAGGAAAACTCAATGAGGAGCCAACAGGAAAACCAGTGAGAGACCAACAGGAAAACTCAGTGAGAGGGACCAACAGGAAAATCAGGAGAGACCAACAGGAAAACTCAGTGGAGGAGAACAAACAGGAAACTCAGTGAGAGACCAACATGAAAATCAGTGAGCGGGACCAAGGAAAAATCAGTGAGAGACAACAGGAAAACTCAGGAGAGACCAACGGAAAATCAGTGAGAGACAACAGGAAAACTCCGTGAGAACCAACAGGAAAACTCAGTGCAGAGACCAACAGGAAAAATCAGTGAGAGACCAACAGGAAAAACTCAGTGTGTCTGGCCCAATCACACCCTGAGAGATTGTCGGGACAGGCAGGTTAACTCAATCCCATATATCAAGCAAGGAGACCGTATTACTCGCTGAAGTGTTTATGTGTTTCGGGCACAACATTACAAATAAAAAGGGGGGGGGGAATACGAGGGAACACTGGGACATACGAGTAAGGAGGGGATGCGGGAGCTATGGGGGAAGAGGGATTAAATGCAGGATATAGGATAGGTAATAACCAGTAACTTTCCAGGATAGGTAATAACCCAGAACTTTCCCAGGATAGAGAGATGTCTGATCAGGGTGGCCCGGCTTTGTGTACTAAGAGGACAGCTGCTGGTGGGCTGAGGGAAATTAACTGGACATACCGCCCTGCCAAGGGAGGGGGGGGAGCCGTAATCTGGTAAAAAGGAAGGGGGGGTGTTGACAAGGCCAAACTGGCTGAAGCCAAGAAACCCAACAAATGGGGAACCGCAACATGTTGCAACAGTTAGCTGAGGAGGCTGGAAGCACAGTGAGAGACAGACACCAACAGGGAAAACTCAGTGAGAGACGACAAAACCCAACAGGAAAACTCAGTTGTGTGGGGGCCGGTTTTGGGATCTTCCCTTTGGAAGAGCCAACAGGACCAAATCAGCGAGGAGGAAGAGACCAACAGTAAAACTCAAGTGAGAGACAGACACCAACAGGAAAACTCAGTGAGAGGACAAGGACACAACAGGAAAAATCAGTGAGAGACAGACACCAACAGAAATTCAGTGAGAGACCAACGGAAAAGTCTAGTGAGAGGACCCAACAGGAAAATCAGCGAGAGAACCAAAGGAAGGAAAACTCAGTGAGAGACCAACAGGAAATCAGTGAAGACAGACAGGAAAACTCAGTGAGAGGACCAACAGAAAAATCAGGAGAGGACAACAGGAAAAATCAGTGAGGAGACCAACAGGAAATCGTGAGAGACCAACAGGAAAAACTCCGGGAGAGACAGGACACCACAGGAAATCAGTGAGAGGACAGACACCAACAGGAAAAATCCGTGAGAGACAGCCACCATCAGGAAAACTCAGTGAGAGGGACGACCACAACAGGGCAAACATCAGTGAGAGACAGACACCAAACAGGAAAAATCAGTGAGAGACCAACAGGAAAACTTCAGTTGAGAGAAAGACCCAATAGGAAAAAACTCAGTGAGAGACAGACACCAACAGGAAAAATCAAGGGAGAGACAGACCACCAAAGGAAAAACTCAGTGAGAGGGACAGGACACCAACAGGAAAAACTCAGTGAGAGAGGACCAGACACCAACAGGAAAACTCAGTTGAGACTGATTCCAAATCCGAGACAGAGATCCTAGAGCCGGAGACGTCAGTCCACAGTGACAAAGGGAAACGCTGACACAGGGACACGGTGACACAGGGGAACGTGACACAGTGACACAGTAACAGCATTGATATACGCAGCTTTGTCACCTACCTGTGCTCGGTCTCCTGCCAGGCTGGGTGCCCCATGAGCTTGCGTGCCCCCCCACCACCGAGCCAGTGCTTGGTCAGCGCCTGTGTTCTTGCCTCCGTGAGAGAGGGGGAGGGGAGGGATAGAAGTGGCCGGGCGGTTCTGTGGCTTACAGTCTTCGTGTTTGTGCGGTGTGTGAACACGGGGAGACAGCAGAATCACAAGGCTCCTGAGCTTCTGAGGTGACAGTGGGTGGCTCTGGGGTGACACACTTACACCTTGCAGAACAGAGCTACCACGTTTTAGCTACAAACAGGGAATGTTATAGAGAAGCAAGCAGCAGAAAACCAGTTCCTAGACACACAGGCAGCTACTTGCAAAGGAAGCTGCGGTCACATTACGTATTCAAGCGATTTGCTACTGCAGTACTAACACCTTTACGGGACTATTCACTGAACTTTGTGTGCATAGAGGCAATTAATGTTTACCCCATGGGGGTAGAAATCTGTGCCAGGGACTCCCACACGTGTAGCGCTAGATGTTATAAAAATAAACACATCCTAGCTTAGCAATAAGTGTGGATTTATTCAAGCCCACTCCACTTTGCAGAAGTATATTTGATGCTAACATTGAATAAGTGAAAGCGCGTGGGGCAACTAACACCTTGATGTACAGACATGTGACTGGACGAAGTCCCCAACCCCCCCCCCCAGGTTGATGCCTCCAGCGGTTTGGTTTGGCAGCTTGCGCCATGCGTTGTCGGACGTCTCCGGTATTGAAGGGTGTTAACGCGGAGAGGCGTGCATTTTTGTGGCAGGGAGTGTTGGGGCGGAGAGGTGAAGGAAGTTGACATGGTCAACAGAGTCATGTGTCTCCCCTAGACCGAAGAGAGGGGGACCATTTCTGGGCTTGCCCATCGCCCGGCGTCTGTCACCCTGCAGTACCACATTTCCAAAAATCCAGATGGTGGGGAGCGGTTCTCCAAGCACCCAGAAAAGACGAAAACCATATATAGTGTACATATATAGTGAAACCACCATAGTGGACTGTTGCAAAGGAGGAGGGTTGTCTCTTAAGCTCCTTCAATCAGCTACTTAAGGCTACTTGATAAAAATAGCAAACTCGCCAGTGGCAAGTGGTCGCGTGTTCTTGGGTGTGGTATGTGTGACTTATCTCGGAATGAGGAGAAACAGACAAAAAAAGAACCATACTGGTCTGCACTATATCTTGATAAATATGCAGCAATATATAGTGCAAAACCCTATTTACTCACTCTGTACATAGGGTCATTCACATAAGAGTTAGTTGGACGACTCTGCGATCGCGCGCCTTGGGGGGGTAACCGAGGCGTTAAACGCCGTCTTCCCGTCCCTCTGCGGTGATTTAGGGGTCTCTCCGGGGAGGAGACTCTCGGCGGGTGTGTTGGTCCGCGTCACTTCCCGTGACGTTTGACCGGAAAAACGACCGTTGAAGCGGATCGGTGTGAATGGATCCCTTACATCTCAAAACAGGCGTGTAGATGGCTGGTGTTCATATTGGCACAGAGATTGTAAACTCTTTGGTACGGGTAACCTTTTGTAAGGGGGACTGTGGATTTATGTCCATGGTAATTCATCTACTACCAATATTTGGAAAAGCGGTGGTTGGTTGTAAGCATTTTGGACACCTTCTAAGCCATCGGAACCAACAAATTTTGCGGAGGATGGTTCCTGAGCAGGTTGTGTGGGTCTGGTTTTGGATACAATGGATTAATTCTATATTTAATTTCTACGAGTGATTAAAAATGTCTCTGGAAGCAAGTACCCACTGGGTGTGTGCCTGGTAGGCTCTCATTAATGCACATAGCCGTGGCAGATTAAAAGAGAAAACGGTAGCTATATAAGTTTTACACAGAAGCAGAGAAGAAGAAAGAGAGGAAGGTCAGATGGAGGCAGAGAAAAGTAAAGAAACGCCGAGAAGGAGAGAGGGGCGGAGAGATTTGGAGACATCATAAAGGTATTAATGGAAAGTGATGGGACGGGAGAGAGAGTAGGGGAGGGAGAGAGAGTTAGGGGACGGAGAGAGATGAGCGAGGGAGAGAGATTGGGGAAGGGAGCAGACGAGGGAAGAGAGAGATTAGGGAAGGGAAGAGAGCTATGAGGGGAGGAGAGGATTAGGGGAAGGAGAGAGAGAGGAAGGAGAGAGATAGGGGAAGGAGAGAGATGAGCGAGCAGGGAGAGAGATATAGGGGAAGGGAAAGAGATAACGGGGGGGAGGAGAGAGATGAGGGGAAGGAGAGAGATGGGGGAAGGAGAGGGAGTAGGGGAAGGAGAGAGAGAGGAGGGAGCGGAGGGGAGAGAGATGAGCGGAGGGAGAGAGCATGAGGGGAAGGAAGAGAGGAGGCGCGGAGGAGAGAGATGAGGGGAAAGGAGAGAGATTAGGGGAAGGAGAGAGATGAGGGAAGGAGAGAGATTAGGGAAGGAGAGAGATCGGGTGGACAGGAGAGAGATGAGGGGAAGGAGAGAGATTAGATGAAGGGGGAGAGAGATGAGATGAGGGAAAGGAGAGAGATGAGGGGAAGGAGAGAGCGATTGGGAGGAGAAGGAGAGATGAGCGGAGGGAGAGAGATAGGGAAGGAGAGAGATTAGGGGGAAGGAGAGAGATGAGGGGAAGGAGAGCAGATGGGTGGAAGGAGAGAGATGGTGGGAAGAGAAGAGAGGAGGGAAGGAGAGATGAGGCGAGAGATGAGGGAAGGAGGAGAGATGAGGGGAAGGAGGAGAGCGATAGAGAGATGAGCGGAGGAGAGAGAGGATGGGGAGGGAGAGAGAGGATGGGGAGAGAGATTAGGGGAAGGAAGAGAGAGATTAGGGGAAGGAGAGAGATGAGGGGAAGGAGAGGAGAATGAGGGGGCGGGAGAGGAGATTAGGGAAGGAGAGGGATGAGCGGAGGGGAGAGAGATGAGGTTGGGGGGGGGGGGGAGAGGACTGGGGGAGGGGGAGGAGGATGAGGTTGGTTTCTTAAAATTCCCGGGGGCAACTTTAGTCAGTAATCATAATTATTAAAAAACAGAACATTCTCATATTTATCAAGCGCGCTACTCCGCAAACACCTTCCAAGCCAGCTCATTAAAATGTCCCTTATACCAATCAGTGCAAGGCGTTTCCAGACAACCGTCACTGCTTAGAAAAGATGCCCCTTCTGGTTAGCAGGATCCGTACTGGGTTACATACATGCTGCTGTGGTCGGGAACTTTGCAGAGTGAGACCCGCTCACGCTTGAGGAGGCCCTGCAGCAGATGCATCTTTAATGAGGATGGTCGAAGGTGACTTAATGACCTGTATTAACAAGTGTGTTTTTGTGAATTGCGTTGTGCACAGGCCATGGTGAGGCAGGAGTTATGTGGAAACCAGAGGGCGGGGTGGGGTGTAAGATCGGATCATTGAGGCTGTGCCATCTCACAGTGTGAGAGGGTTACAGCACGTGCTGGCACTGCCATCTCTCCTACACAGAGGAGCTGAGAGCAGCAAACACAAGGGGGGCAGAGAGGTCACCTGTGGCTCCACCGCCTCTGATATCTAGCACTTGCGGCTCCACCGCCTGTGAAACCAAGCATCCGTGGCTCCACCGCCCTGTGAACCTAGATCCGTGCTCAACGCCCTGTGAAACCTAGCATCCGTGGCTCCCCGCCTGTGAAACTAGATCGTGGCTCCACCGCCCTGTGAAACCTAGAATCCGTGGCTCCACCGCCCTGTGAAAACCTAGCATCCGTGGCTCCACCGCCTCCTGTGAAACCTAGACATCCGTGGCTCCACCGCCGTGTGAACCTACCATCGTGGCCACCGCCGTGAAACCTAGCAACGTGCTCCACCGCCACTTGTGAGCCTAGCAACCCCAGCTCCACGCCCTGTGAAAACTAGACGTGGCTCCACCGCCCGGTGAAACCTAGCACCTGCGGGCTCCACGCCCGTGAAACCTAACATCGTGGCTCCACCACCCTGTGAAACCTAGCACCATGCGGGCTCACCACCCTGTGAAACCTAGCACAGTTGCTCCACACCCTGAGAAATGTAGCACTCGCGGCTCCACCGTCCTGTGAAACAGAGCACCCGCGGCTCCACCGAACTCTGCCGGGTTTCAATGAAAACGAAGTCAGGAGAGACAGGAAGGAAAATTAAATGTAACTCAAGGCACATTCTGTGCCCGCCACTGCCAGGGGCTGAGCCAGCGCCAGCGAGAGACGTGGTAAACGGGCACCAAAGCAGGAGATAGAAGTAACCACAGATGTGCATTGCATGCATGTAACCGGAGGCCGGATACAAACAAGGGCGCTATCGGTTGTAATGCCCACCCCAGAGGATACATGAATGTATTCGGAAGTAACACTAACTAAAAGACATTAAAAAATGATGAATTATTGAAGGGTAAAAATACAGCCCAAAATCTTCTACCCAAAGAGAATCACCGGCAGAGGCCTCTAACACGGGAAAGATTCCAGAATTGATCCTACTTCACGGTGAGGTGTCTTTTCCACATGTACAGAGCTTTCCAACCTCACAGGTCTCTTCTTCACATGTACAGAGCTTTCAAACCTCAACAGGTCTCTCTTCACATGTACGAGCTTCCAACCACAAGTCTCTTAATGTACAGAGCTTCCAAAACTCACAGGTTCTTTTCACAGTCAGAGCTTTCCAACCTCAGGGTCTCTTCTTCACATGTGCAGAGCTTTCCAACCTCACGGGTCTTTCTTCACATGTACAGAGCTTCCCCAAAAATCACAGGTCTCTTCTTCACATGTACAGAACTTTCCAACCTCATGGGTTCTTTTCACTGTACAGTAGCTTCCAACCTCACGGTCTTTCTTCACATGTACAGAACTTCCCCACCTCACAGGTCTCTCTTCACATGTCCAGAGCTTTCCAACTCACAGGTCTCTTCTTCAAATGTACAGAGTTTCAACCTCACAGGTCTCTTCTTCACATGCACAGAGCTTCCCAAACCTCACAGGTCTCTTCTACATGCACAGAGCTTCCCCAACCTCACAGGTCTCTTCTTCACATGTACAGAGCTTCCCCAACCTCAAGGTTTTTCACATGCACAGAGCTTTCCACAACCTCAAGGCTCTATTTCACATGTAACAGAACTCCCCAACCTCACAGGTCTCTTTTCACATGTACAGAGATTTCCAAACTCACAGGACTTCTCCACATGAGCGTTTACTCCCCCCCCCCTTCCATGTTCCCAATTGAANNNNACATGTACAGAGATTTCCAAACCTCACAGGTCTCTTCTTCACATGCACAGAGCTTCCCAAACCTCACAGGTCTCTTCTTCACATGCACAGAGCTTCCCCAACCTCACAGGTCTCTTCTTCCCTTCTGTTCCCCATTGAACATATATGTATATATATATATATATATATATATATATATATATGAAACAAAATACGGATGTAACGTTTTGGATCATTAATAAGAAGTACTGCACAAGGCGATGATTCACGGTGGCATTTTCCTCTTAACCCGCATTAAACTCTCACCCCAGGGAAGTCATTATATATTAACCGGCCAGTTTGTTTGTATTTTGTGCATGGTTAGTTATACATTTTTATACAGTATAAGCAGTTCTCCTTTTTGCATAAACATTAAGAATCAATTTGAAAGATTCGTTGTATTACATTCCGATGTTTAAGAAATGAATATTAATACGGAGGATGTCTTACTCATCTTGTTTATTTGGTATGGATTTTTGGACCGTAGGTATTTATTACCGTATGCATTTGGTTTTTATATGGTCATGTATATAATTGTTGTTTTATTTTTACCTTTGTGCATTTGGCGCTGGCGTTTGGAACTATGAGTTGCCATGACAATATGTGGAGTATATGGCCACTCTCTTTTTCCCCAGTGGCTGGTGCTCCACCAGTTGCTTGGCAGCTGGCCTGGGGCATTGGCAGGATGGGGGAGATTTGGGGGTGTTTATGCCCTTCCTGGCATCACCGGGGGTCCCCGGAGATCGTGGATGACGGTGTGGGTTGGTGTGGACGGCTTCTCTGGTGGCCGTTTCCCCTGTCCCTGTCGTCACTTGGGGGGGGGTTTCGGGGCAAGGGCCATGCGCTCTGCCGTCCTGACTGTGCTCAGGTTCCATAGTTCCCGGGCTCGTGGTGACGTCGCGGGGTTGCCACAGACGTGCGGGTTGCTACACGCACGTACTGGCATGTGCACCCGGCGGTGACAGCCAGCGGTGTCATGCGCGGACACATTTTTGGGCGCTAAATTCTATTTGGCTAGGTTACTTTGAGCATGTATTTAAGGGGCGGTCCTTGGCACTGTACTTTATACGCCTTGTTAAAGGACATTGTGTCCGAAACGCGTAGGGGGCTGCACAACCCCCCTGGGTGATTATATCATTTTTGAATAAAGAATATTGCATTTTTACCACCGGGCTCCCTGGTCGAGAGCTGCTTTTTTCCTCTCTGGCTCTTGGATTTTTACATGTGCGGCTGGACACGCCACCGCAGGCTCGTGGAGGCTCAGGAGGGGGTAAGATTTATTCGATTGCTATTGGAAGAGTCTCGTATTTCAGTATTGATTTAGCTTCTCTCCAATGAGATTAACTTCCGGTTGATCTGTTATCACCCTGGTTGTGTTTCTTCAGATGTTATGCTTTCATGTCACCGGTTTATACCCACTCCATAATAGTCTTACTCCAGGGGCTCAATCATAAAGACAGATTGTTTATATTCCTAAATCATCGGAGCCCCCAATTTCACGTATGTATACAACTCCGCAACTTCTCCAGCAGGGGCCTCATGTTGCAGGATATATCCGTTTTCATCTTTTAGGGGGTTAGGTACCATCGAATTATTATTTCGGACATGTTCTCTCGTGTCGTTGTGCCTATCGAGGTTTCTGACATAATCACGTAATCTCGATCTAGCTTTAAATCCTCGCCCCATTCCCCTATAAACGGTAAGTGTGGTCAGGCGTGTCTCCACAGGTGTTAGGTATATCTTTGTAATTAACCTTTTCCAACACCTCCCATTTCTGCATGTGTCAGTTCTGGGACTTCTTGAAAGAATATACATCTTACTGCGCTCCTCCCTATAGAAGTTCGCTGCTGGTATAAAGACGGGCCTTACATATAGAAAAACAAAAAGGACGACTCCTGCGCTCCTACCAATTAGGCCAAAATCAGAGTGATCTCATGAATAAGAGTTATTTCATTAAACCCCTTTGGCCAAAGCGTTATAAGCCTGCAGCCAACGTCAAGGCATGACCAAATTTGCAGGTACCTACACTGAATATATGTAATTATTGTCCTATGGACTAGTGAAAGGGTGAGAAAGCCCTGAAGGGGTTAAATAAAGCATATGTTTTTGGGAGTAGTGCAATTAAAAGCTGGCCAAAGCCGGTATCATAGTTACCTTACTGTACAGGTAAACTGTGGGGGCACAAATTCCCTGGTGTGACTATAATGAAACTTACATATATTTATTTCCGCCACCCATATACATTCACCTACTCTTGGTGGGTGATGTGCAGACCGACACTTCAGGCCTTTCGCACTATTCCATGGGACAATAATTACATATATTCAGTGTAGGAACTTGAGAATTCGGTCATGTGGCTGCAAGCTTATAACGCTTTGGCCAAAGGGGTTTAACTAAATAAACCTTATTAACGAGATCACCATTTTATTTTAACCTAATTGGTAGGAGCGCAGGAATCGTTCTTTTTGTGGTTCTGGGAAAGCTGATGTTTACGACATTTTTTTTTTTTTAGGATGCATTGTCAAAATTGTAGGTATTGTCAAAATTGTAGGTATTTGAATAAATCTAAATCAGGGATTTCATATTTAGAACATTGGTCCCGATATTTCAGCAATTTCCCTTTCTGGAGCATATCGCTCACCGTTTTAATGCTTTTAGTTTTGCATAAATCAATAATTCTTGCATTACATCACAGGGAGGAATTCGGATTTACAAAGGGGGAAGAACAATTTATGTTTCAATCTTGTTTTGTTCCAAATATCAAGAATGAATTTTGTAAAGCCGGTCTGCACAATCACTTCATGTTCAGAGCTGCAGCTACTTGTATTAATGGGTGTCTGTGTCACTGCAGTCCAGCACAGAACAGGTTAAGCAGCTGATCGGCGTAACTTCCAGTAACAGGCGGAGCGATCAGGAATGTGACATGTATGCAGTTATGTCATTCCTGAAATACATTCCGATAACTAGAGCAGAGAGGTTATACAGGTGCCGCCCTGCTGCCCAGACCCCACGCTCCCCCTCTCACCCTGCGCAGGTAGGGGAGGTGACACGCATTGGCATTACTCTGGGGGGGGGGGGAGAACAGGGAATGACCGATCACGCTGACCAATCAAGAAACTGGCAAATTAAACGGAAGGTTTGAAATTTGCGGCACGGCTGGGTTAAGGTGGGTAAAAGAATGGCAGCAGTGAGGGCGGACGGACAGCCCCACCCGCCCCGGGCCCGGCTTCATTCTGTCCCACCCACAACTAAGGCTAAATATTCACAGATATATTCTGGCTGCCACAGACTTTCCTCAGGGCGAAACGATATAAAACCATTATTATATTACACCCTGAGAAGGTCTCCCCGCTTCCATCAAAACGACGTGTTTGGGAATTTTTCTTGGAATAAATGCCGGTTTTTTGTTATATTCTTGATGTGCTTTGTTATTAACTTTTCTGCGTATTTGATAGCCCGCTGCGCAAACTGGACGCCGTTACGGCATTCACACCCGTACGCACAGGACGATGCTAAAAAAACAAAATCAGACTATTTCTCGTTTATTTGTAAATGATTTACAGGGAAACTCCAGTTCCGGGACCGGTAACACAGAGTCCAGTTCCCGGGAGAGAGTCGCAGACGGAACAATCCTCCGACGACAACAGAACAAACTTCTAACACAGAACTTTCCTCAAGGAGTTCAGAACAGAACCAGGAGAACGCTCTACGCTTCCCCAAAACTCCCTGCAGGACAAGGACAGGAACGCCGGGCAGATGTCCTGTCTACATCAAGCAGCCGAACCTCTCCAGAAAATAAACATGCAGCAATATAGACATGTACAGAGTATCAGAGAACACTTTTGAGATTCTCTATCTGAAAATAAAAAAAAATAAGAAAACCTAAAATACCCTAACTCTATCGCATAGAAACTCTCGGAAATGTCAACGGAAATCGATGGGAGTTTCGTAAACCCTCCATTGTCCATCGTTTACTGAATAACCCCCATTACACAGCTCAGTATGTTCCTTCACAGGGGGTGGGAGCAAAACGTCAAGACTTCAAAATACATCCACTTTTTTTTATCCAGTGTAACAAGCTTCCCTTAATTCCTAGCAGCGACCGCTGGGGGGCGTCCCATCCAAAACACTGTGCCGGGGGGGGGGGGGGGGGGGGGGGAGGAGACGGGGCCTCCCATCCAGAGAACTGTGCCACAGGGAGAGGACGGGGCGTCCCACAGCCCAAGCACAGCGCCAGTGGGGGGAGGAGGAGATGGGGCGTCCCACAGCCCAATGTTCGCTCAGGCCGGCTCCCTCAGGACCATGTGATCACAAACTGCTCTCCTATTGGCAGCAAGAGTTTGGGCACCGTCAGTACCTGCAACAAGCAGAGAGGGAGAGGGTATATGGGGTAATAGGAGGGGTTATAGGGAGGGGGTATATGGGGTAATAGGAGGGGTTATAGGGAGCGGGTATATGGGGTAATAGGAGGGGTTATAGGGAGGGGGGAGGGGTAAATTATGGGTAAATAGAGGGGTTAAAGGGGAACGGTAGGGGGTTATATGGGGTAATAGGAGGGGTTATAGGGAGTATCAGCGGGTGTATATGGGGTATAGGTGGGGTTCATAGGGATGGGCGGGTAGATGGGTGGGTGGAATAGGAGGGGTTATAGGAGCGGGGTAAGAGTATAGGGGGTAGCTGGGGTAATGAGGAGAGTTATAGGGAGCGTATATGCGGGATAATAGGAGGAGGGAGCGGGTATATGGGGTAATAGGAGGGGTTATAGGGAGAGGGTATATAGGGTAATAGGAAGCGGGTATATAGGGCAACGGGAGGAGCTATAGGGAGCGGTTATGGGGGGGGGGGGGGACGCTTGCTGGGTATATATAGGTGAATGTGCTAGTTCCCCACCACCCTCCTGTAATGTTTACCAGCCCCCACTTGTTGGCACATGGAGGGTACCTTGGTATCCATGCGGTAGGTGAAGTCCTCACTAGGCACTCCGTTCACCAGCACCGTTTTGGGGGGGCTGGACACCCCATATACGGACACCGACTCCAGCTTCAGCCCATCCACCTGGCTGTTCACTCGGATGAGCTCACTCAACAGCGCATTCTGTAACAGCCAGCAGAGTGTCAGCTCTGCAGCCAAACGCAGGCAGCACCACCTCTCAAAAAAAGGGACCTCACTGAAACCTCAAGGGGACCAGAGATTTAGGGACATAACCTGTGGTGACACAGGTGGGTGTGCGTACAATAGGCAGATTAATGGTCATTTCCAAGGGACCGCCATTTATCAAGCGGCGAGTATATGCTTTACATGGTAACCCTACCCCTGCAGTGCACAGGCGCCAGGACTCACATTTGCAGCCAGGAAGACGACGTGGGTGTAATCTCCTCTCTCAAATGTCCCCAGGCTGTCCCCGTCATCCCAGAACAGATCCCCGCGGGCAACCCCCTCCGGTGACAGGGCCGCCAGCAGCACCACGGGGTTCTTCCGTGACTCCTCCGTGGTCAGACCGGGGATCTGGGGGCAGGAACCAGGAGGTGCGGGGTTAATAAAAACCTGCTGTATTTTAATACCAAAGAACTTACTGGGGAAAACGTTACTCTGTGTCACACGGGGGTAACATATAGAAGGGGGTAACATATAGAAGGGGTCACTATAGGACATTTACTCCTGCATCTATACACAGGCTACGATATACTGTACATACAGTATATACACGTATGTATCCAGAGAGAGACCCAGAGAGAGAGACCCAGAGAGAGAGACCCAGAGGAGAGACCCAGAGAGAGAGACCCAGAGAGAGAGACCCAGAGAGAGACACACACCAGACTGACTCAGATACAAAATCGGAAACACACACACACACGACAGATTTAGATACACAAAGATACAAAGCAGACTGACTCAGCCACACACACACGAGATACAAAGCAGACTGACTGTGTTATTTATATGATTGCCATGTGTATTACTACTGTGAAGCGCTATGTACATCAATGGCGCTATACAAATAAAGACATACAATACTAATTCACACACACACACACACACACACACACACACACACACATGAAGTTACAGACACAACAGCCTGAGGATTCGGGGGGGGGGGTGGGGGGCATCACACTATGTGAGGACCCCCAGATAATAATATTAGCTATATTCAGTAGCTACAACACTTAATTGGGAGTTTGTATCAGGCGGTGTGCAAGTCGGCGTGAGGCAGCGTGTGTCAGCGTGTGCAGTGTGTGTGTGTGTGTGTGTGTGTGTCAGCGTGGCGCCGTGTGTGTGTGTGTCAGCGTGCGCATTATGGTGTGTGTGTGGTTCAGCGTGCGCAGTGTTGTGTTTTTGTGTGTGTGTCACGTGCGCAGTGTGTGTGGTGATGTGGTGTGTGTGTGTGTGTGTCACGTGCGCAGTGTGGGTGTGGTGTGTGGTGTCAGCGTGCGCGGGGTGTGTGTTTGTGTTGTCAGCGTGCGCAGGGTGTGTGTGGTGTGTGTGTGTCATCGTTTCGCAGGAAATGTGTGTGGTTGTGTGTTGTGTGTGTGTGTCAGCGTGCGCAGGGTGTGTGTTTGTGTGGTGTGTGTGTGTGTGTGTCGTCGTGCGCAGAGGGTGTGGATGTTATGTTGTGGGGGTGTGTGGTAGGTGTGTGGTAGTCAGCGAGATGCGTGCATGGGTGTGTTGTGTGTGTTTGTGTGTTGGTGTGTGATGTGTGGTGAAGTACCAGCGGGGTGCGTGCGAAGGGTGTAGTGAAATTGTGGATGTGTGTGTCAGCGTGCGCAGAGTGTGTGTGCATGGTCAGCGTGCGCAGGGTGGTGTGTGTGTCATCAGCGTGCGGCAGAGGTGGCTGTGTGTGTGTGTCAGCGATTCGCAGGGTCGTGGCCCTTGTTGTTCCGGGCAGTATCTCAGAGGTGTGGTTGTCCCTGTGTGTGGGTGATGCGGCGTGTGCAGTGTGTGTAGTTGTGTCGCGTGTGGCAGTTTGTGTGTGTGTACCAGCGCTGTCGCCGAGTGTGTCCTGATGACTTCTGTTGTGTGTGTCAGTGTGCGCAGGGTGTGTGTGTGTTTGTCAGCGTGCGCAGGGTGTGTGTGTGTCATCGTGCGCAGGGTGTTGTGTGTGTGTCGGCGGTGTCAGGTGGTGGTGTGGTTGTGTGTGTGTTCGTGGCGGCGTTTTGCAGTGTGGTGTGTCATGTTTTTCACCGACACTAAGCGTTGCTTAAATACCTGCTCTACACACAGCGGAGGACGTGGCAGTATGTGACTGCCACAGTTGTGTGGTGGGTGGTGTTGGCTGTGGATATGTGGTCTCGGCGTTGTTGCCGCCCTTACGGGTTGTTGTGTTTGTGATCGTGTGGTGGAGTGTGAGTTCGTATGGTGGCAGGTTGATGTGCGTGTGTGTATTGTGTGTGTCGCGTGATGCATGGTGTGTGTGGTGTGTTGTGTGACTGTGGTGCAGTGTGTTGTTGTGTGTGGTGTGGTAGTGTGCTGTGTGTGTGTGTGTGGTGTGGTGGTGTGCGTGTTGTGGTGTGTGTGTGTTGTGTGTCTGTGGTGTCGAGTGGGTGGTGTGTGTGTGGTGGTGTGTCGGCGTGTGCAGTGTGTGTGTGTGTGTGTGTGTGTTCGAGCCGTGTAACGCAGGTTGTGTTTCGTTGTGGTGCCGGCGTGTATCACCTAGGTTGGCTCGTGTTGGTTGTCTAGTCGCGCGCTGCATGTTGTATGTGGTGGTTCGGTGTTCGGCTTTTGCGAGCTGGTGATGGTGAGTAGTGCGCTAGTCGGGACAGATATGTCGCCGCAGCAGTGTTGATTCCTAGGGAGTGATGTGATGGCTGTTCTGGCGTCATGCGACAGATGCGTTGATTGGTGGTTTGAAAATCGTGATGTCAGCGGCTGAAGTCGTCTAAAGACAATGGTTGGTTGCTGTGGGTGTCGGTACGTGCAAAGCTAGTGGTGCGGGTGTGTGGGTTTGTCAAGGGTGTTGAATGTTGTGAGATGTATCATGGGTGTGTAATAGCGGCAGGGCGTGTGTGTGTGTCAGCTGCTGCGGCAGCTAGGTGTTGGGTGGTGTGTCAGCGTGGTGCGGCCATACTGTTGTTTGTTGTGCTCAGCCGTGCGCAATGCGTGCTGTGTGTGTTATCAATCCAAGCTATAGCGCTAGATGTGTGTGTGTGTCAGAGCGTGCGCAGGGTGTGTGTTGGCTCGTCATGCGTGCGCAGGTGTGTTGTGACAGCGTGCGCAGGGTGTGTGTGTGTCACGTGCCAGGGTGTGGTGGTCCAGCGTGCCGCAGGGTGTGGTGTGTCAAGCGTGCGCAGGATGTGTGTGCCTCGTGCGCAGTGTGGTGTGTGTCAGCGTGCGCAGTGGTTGTGTGTCGCCGTGCGCAGTGTGGTGGTCACGTCGCAAT
>WSYH01003091.1:47507-70204 GCA_036426205.1 Ascaphus truei
TATATTTGGTGTTTATTGTGTCCCACTAGTACAGAAAAATAAAAACGAATTTATTAATATAACATCGACGTGAGTGATAATTATTTACAATAATATCCCCAAGGAAATAAGGGAAGAGATGAGACAGAGTGCAGAGAGAGGGAAATAAGGAGATGGGAGTGAGATGCAGAGAGAGAGATAAATAGAGAGAGAGATAAATTGAGAGAGATACAATATGTCGGAGTGGAAATAGACAGAATGTAAGAAAAATATAAGAAAGTTTAACAGAAGAGACAGACATAGAAAGTGCAGGGAAATGAAAGCTAGAGCGAGGTGTAGGACTAAGAGGAGACTGTTCGAGTGCAAAGAGAAGGGTCAGCGTGGGGTGTAGGGGTGATAGAAAAAGGGAAGAGGGGAGAGCGGAGGAAGGCACTGAGGTGGAGGTGGAGGATGAGATATTGGGGGATGGTAGAGGGATAGACAGAATAGAGGGTGTAATGGAAAAAGGTGGTTTGGGGTGAGATAACGTGATCGGTTTCTGATCTGTCAGGGAATCTGTGAACATACGGTATTTAGTTGTGGCATATATAGAAAGGTGAGACTGCTCAGGGCGCTGAAGCGGGAACACACACATATAAAGATTTGCTAAATGTTGTCACGGTAGCTTATCCCAAGGAGCAGTCTCACCGCCGTCTTCAAAATAGTTTGTTTGTATTGTACTTGCTTTAAAGACTTTCATAAAACTATGTGCATCGTGTTTAATGAGCAGAATGAAAAGGTTTGGGTGTGTCGCTGATTGTCTTCAGGCGGCGAGATGATTTAGGGGGCTTTTTTAATGAGGCATTAAATTGTGGGTGTATGACATTTAAACTTTTATTGAAGCATACAGTAAATTAGTTCTTCAAACATGTTTTTTAAAGGAGGTGGAGGGAGAAGTGTTACATTGACAAAGGGATCAGGAGAGGGAGGGGTAGACAGCGAGAGGTTGGAGAATAGGGAGGGGGCTATAGAAGACATGACAGGGAGAGGGTGTCCCGACTTCCATCTTTTATACAGAGGAATGAACATGCAGTATAAAAGATTAGGTTCGTGCAGAAGCTATCAGATAAAAGGGAGCTAGTGAGATGGACATAACTTATCTAGGCAAATTTAAAAAGAAAGTGATTTACCTGTACTGAATTATTAAAGATTCATTCCTTGTTGAAGATCGTTTATAAATAAAGGACATATTTTTTTTTAGAAAGTAAAAGTATACAGGGATATACCAAATAAGTAAACAGGGTAAGGATGTTGGGAGAAATCCGAGTAAGGATGGAATTTAATTTCCCTTATGAAACAGAATTGGATGATGTGTTACTGGGGTTTCTGTGTTTGCCTTCCTGGATCAAAATACTGTAAATACGAATATAGGATAAGTATCTGTTGTTTAAATTTAGCATTAGTTGCATTTGATGGATATATGTCTTATTTCAACCCCATCTATTGGGGTGAGTGAGGTATGTTAATGAAGCAGATCCATAGGAGGTGTATTAAGGAAGCAGATCCATGAGAGGTGTATTAAGGAAGCAGATCCATGAGAGGTGTATTAAGGAAGCAGATCCATGAGAGGTGTATTAAAGAAGCAGATCCATGAGAGGTGTATTAAGGAAGCAGATCCATGGGAGGTGTATTAAGGAAGCAGATCCATGAGAGGTGTATTAAGGAAGCAGATCCATGAGAGGTGTATTAAGGAAGCAGATCCATGGGAGGTGTATTAAGGAAGCAGATCCATGAGAGGTGTATTAAGGAAGCAGATCCATGGGAGGTGTATTAAGGAAGCAGATATCATGCTATCCATAATAACATACACACCTCCCAGGATCTTGCTTCCTAATACACCTCCCATCGGATTCTGTTCCTTAATACACCTCTCATGGATCTTCTTCCTTAATACAACCTCTCATGGATCTCTCCTTAAATACACCTCTCATGGGATCTGCTTCCTTAATACACCTCGTATGGATCGCTTCCTTAAATTGCAAGCTCCCATGATCTGCTTCCTTAATACTCGCCACCGCCCATGGATCTTCTTCTTCACTGCCGGATTCTTCTTAATACACGTCCGGTGATCTTCTCTTTCCTGGAGATCTGCTTCCTTAATACACCTCTCATAGATCTGCTTCCTTAATACACCGCTCGATGGACTGCTTTCCTTAACTACACCTCCCAGGTCTCTTCATGTGATTATGGTCTGCTTCCTTAATACACCATTCCTCGATGGATCACATCACTTAATAGACACCTCTCAGATCTCTTCCTTAATACACTAGGGTCGGCTTCCTAAACTCATGGATCTGCTTCCTTATCATTTGCTAGTCCTTAATACAAATCTAGGACTCTCCTACATGGACTCTGATTCCTTAATACACCTCTCATGGAATCTGCTTCCTTAATACACCTCATCGTGGATCTGCTTCTCTTAATAACACCTCGCATTCATGGATCTGCTTCCTTAATACACAACCTCTCATGGCTCTGGCTTCCTTAATACCAACCTCCGCAGGATATGCTTCCTTAATACACTCTCTCATGATCTGCTTCCGTCTAAGAATACAAGCCTCCTATGAGCGATCTAACATCTCAGACTGCTTCTAATAAACTTAGGATCTCTCCTTATACACCTCCCATGGAATCCTGTGTCCTTTCACCTCTATGATCGCGCCACATACACCTCCTGCATGGAGCTGCTTCTCTTAATACACCCTCCTATGGATCTGCTTCCTTAAAACTCGCAGATCTGCTCTACCACCTCCCTGGAACTGGCTTCCTTAATACACTCTCATATGACTCTGCTTCCTAATACAATCTCTGGACTCTCCTTATACGACTCCTGGTCTTCCTTGTATACCAGCCTCTCATTGACTGGTCTTATACAAGCCTCTCATGGATCTGCGATTCCTTAAGTAACCTCTTCATGGATCTGCTTCCTTAATACCCTCCTATGGTGATCGCTTCCTGTAACAACCTCCTCATGGAATCTGCTTCCCTTAGATACACCTCCTGATTTGATTGCTTCCTTAATACAACACCCCTCGATTCGAATCCTGCCCTTTTGCTCTTAATACACCCTCTCATGCGATCTGCTTCCTTAATACACCTCCCATGGATCTGCTTCCTTAATACACCTCTATACTCTTCCTATACTCTCATGGATCTGCTTCTCTTAATACACCTCCTATGATCTGCTTCCTTAATAACAACCTCGATGGATCTGCTTCCTTAATAACAACACCTCCTATGGATCTCTGTTCCTTAATACACCTCTCATGGATCTGCTTCCTAATACAACCTCCCATGGGTCTTTGCTTCCTATTAATACACCTCTCATGGATCTGCTTCCTTAATACACCTCCCATGAGATCTGCTCCTTACTCACACTTCATGGACTGCTTCTTAATACACCTCTATGGATCTGCTTCTTAACACCTCTCATGGATCTGCTTCCTTAATACACCTCCTATGGTCTGCTTCCTATAATACACCTCTCATGGATCTGCCCTTCGCTTAAATACACCTCGCCATGGATTGATTGCTTCCTTAATACACCTCTCGAATTGATCTGCTTCCCTCTTAATCCAACCTCCCTGGATCGGCTTCCTTAAACACCCTCATGGATCTGTCTTTCAATCCAACCTCTCATGGATCTGCTCCTTAAATACACACCCCCATGGATCTGCTCCTTAATACACCTCCTCTGGCTTGCTTCCTTAATACACCCTCTATGATCTGCTTCACTTAATACACCTCCCCATGGATCTGCTTCCTTAAATCACCTCTCTGGATCATGCTTCCTTAATAACACCTCTCATGAATCTGTCTTCCTTAATACACCTCTCGTGGATCTGCTTCCTTAATACACCTCTCGGATCTGCTTCCTTAACCACTCTCATGGATCTGTCCTAATACACCTCCCATGGATCTGCTTCCTTAAATACACCTCATGGAGTAGCTCTGCTTCCTTAATACACCTCCTATGGATCTGCTTCCTTAAACCGTACCATGGACTGCTTCTCCTGATACACCTCTCATGATCTGCATATCCTTATACCCTCCCTGGATCTGCTCCGTAATACACCGCTCATGGATCATGCTTCATGAATACACCTCGGTGATGACATCTGCTTCCTCTAATACACCTCTCATGGATCTGCTTTCCTTAATACACCTCCTATGGATCTGCTTCCGTAATAACACCTCTCATGACGATCGCTCTCTTATAAAGCCCCATGGATCTGCTTCCTTATACACCTCTCATGGATTCTCTTCCTTAATACCACCCCCATGGATCTGCTTCCTTAATACACCTCTCAGGATCTGCTTCTTATATACACCCTCTGGATTGCTTCCTTAATCACCTCCATGATCTGCTTCTTAATCCCTCCCGGATCTGCTTCTTTACAAACACCTCATTGGATCTGCTTCCTTAATAACAAACACCTCTCATGGAATCTGTACTTTACCTTAATACACCTCTCATGGATTGCTTCCTTAAATACACCTCCTATGATCTTCTTCATTTACATACCTCACTCACTCACCCAAAGATGGGTGTAAATAGACATATATCCATCAACAGCAACTAAGTGACTAAATTTAAACAACAGATACTTCCTAATTCGGACATTTACACAGTATTTTGATTCCACGAAGGCAAACACCAACAGAAACCCAGATAACACATCATCCAATTCTGTTATTCAATAAGAGAAATTTAAATTCCATCCTACGTTACGGAGTTCTCCCAACATCTTGACCCTGTCTTAACTATATGGTATATCCGTATACTTTTAACTTTCTTAAAAAAAAATATGTCCTTTATTTTATAAAGCATCTTCAACACAGGAATAATCTTTATAATTCAGTACAGTAAACAACTTTCTTTTTAAATTTGCCTAATAAGTTATGTTTCATCTCACTACTCCCTTTATCTGATAGCTTCTGCACGAACCTAATCTTTTATCTGCATGTTCATTCACCTGTATAAAAGATGGAAAGTACCGGGACCACAAAAACCTCTCCTGTCCATGTACTTCTATAGGCCAACCGCCCTCCTATTCTCCAACCTCTCATGTTCTACCCTCCCATCTCCTGAACCCTTTGTCAATGTACACTTCTCCCTCCCACTCCGCTTTAAAAAACATTTGAAGAACTAATTTATCGGTATTGCTTCAATAAAGTTAAATGTCATACACCCACAATTTATGCCTCATTAAAAACAAGCCCCTAAATCATCTCGCCCGCCATGAAGGACATCAGGCACACCCAAACCTTTCATTATGCTAATTACAACAAACCGATGAACCATAGTGTTTATGACAGTCTCTTTACAAGCTGCAAGTTACATACAAAACAAACTATTTGAAGACGGCGGTGGGTAGACTCGACTCATTGGGATTAAGCTACCGTGACAAACATTAGGCAAAATCTTATATTGTGTGAGTCCCGCCTTACATCACAGTCCTTATGCAGTCTCACTTTATATATATGCACCAACTAAATCCGTATGTTCACAGATTCCTGACAGAACAGAAACGATCAGTTATCTCGACCCAACAAAACTTTTTACATTACAAAGCCACTATTCTGTCTGATCACACTCACCTCCGCCCAATATCTCATCATCAACCCTCCACATCAGTGACCTTCCTCCGCTCTCCCCTCTATTCCACTATTTTCTACCCTAAACACTCCAACCCCACGCTGACCCTTCTCTTTGCACTGGAACAGTTCCTCTTAGTCCTAACTCGCTATAATCTTCCATTTCCTGACACTTTCTATGTCCTGTCTCTCATGTTCAACTTTCTTATTTTTATCTCATTCGTGTCTATTTCACTTTCATCCGACAGTATTGTATCCTCTCCATCAATTATATACCTACTCTCTATTATCTCTCTCTTGCATCTCTACCCCATCTCATCTATATCCTCTCTCTGCGAGATCTGTCTCATCTCTTCCCTTAGTTTCCTTGGTGGATATATTTGTAATAATGATCACTCACGGTCGAGTAATATAATAAATTCGTTTTTATTTTCTTACTATGTGGGACACAATAAACACCAAACTATATACGCATTGGTGTTTAATATACGGCTACTAGATATATATATATATATATATATATATATTATATATATATATATATGTACTATATATATAGATATATATATACATTATATATAATATATATATATAATAAAACACACTGTTTGTAAGGCCGTCCTTAAAAAGTATTTGTAATATTTAATTCCTATTGTACTATTATCAACAAAACAATTGGATTCCTCTTTGGTCCTCTGAGTGCAAGGTGAGGGTCTCTGTGTGGATACTGTGTCTTTCTGACATGCAGCGTAATGTTTGGTTTCCTGTCTGTGATCAAGAACAGTTAGTTTTATTTCTCTCTTTATCTCTCATTTCATCTCACTCCCATCTCTCTCGCGTCTCCTCCGCTCTCTCGTCACCTGTCTCCTCTCGCATCTCACTCTATTCATCTCTCTCGCTCTCGCGTCACAACTGTCCCTCCCTCCTCTGCCTCAATCCCACTCCCATCTCTCTCTCTCTCTCTTCGTCACAACTGTCCTCCTCCTGCATCTCCACTCACCATCTCTCTCTCGCTCTCTCTCACACTGTCTCCTCCCTGCTACAAACACTCCCTCTCTCTCTCCGCTCTCAACTCGTCACACTGTCCTCCCTCTCTGCATCACACACCCTACCAACTCACTCTCCGGCGCTCTCGTCACAACTGTCGATCCCTCCTGCTCTCACTCCCATCTCTCTCACTCTCTCGCTCCCTTCGTCACACTGTCTCCTCTCTGCATCTCACTCTCACTCCTCTCTCTTCCTCGCTCATCAATAACATATCTCGTCACAACTGTCTCCTCTCTCATCTCCGCCCTCTCTCTACTTGCTCGCAATCTCACACTGTCTCCTCTCGGCATCTCACTCCCATCTCCCTCTCTCCCTCGTCACAAACTGTCGCATCATCTGCATCTCACTCCCTCTCTCTCATACTCTCTCGCTCTCACCCTCATCACAACGTCCCTCCTCCTTCATCACACTCTGTCTCGATCTCTAGAATCTCCTCGCTCTCCTCTCGTCACACACTGTCCTCCTCTCTGCATTCACTCCATCTCTCTCAAGACAAACTCTCTCGCTCCCATCGTCACAACACTGTCGCCCTCTCTGCCACACACTCCCTCTCCTCCCGCGGTCATCGATCGTCACACTGTGTCTCCTCTCTGCACTCGCACTCCCATCTCCATCTCTCCATCGCTCAGTCCACTCGTCACATGTATCCTCTCTGCATCTCACTCCATCTCTCTCTTCTCCTCTGTCACGCTGAGTCCTCCTTCTCTGCATCTCACTCCCTCTCTCCTCCTGCTCTCGCTCTCTCGTACACACACTGGAAGCCTCTCCCCTCTCTGCATCTCACTCCCATCTCTCTCCTCTCGCGCGCTCAACATATCGCGTCACCTTGTCTCCTCTCTGCATCTCGCTCCCTCTCTCTCTCGCGCCTCGCGTCACACGGTCTCCTCCGCACATCTCGCTCAATCCGCATCTCTCTCTCTCTCTCTCGTCACACTGTCCACTCTCGCATCTCACTCCCCTCTCTCTCCTCTCTCTCTCGCACACTTCCTCCTCTCCTGCATCCACTCCTCCCATCTCTCTCTCGCTCCCCTCGATCCACAACTGTCTCGCTTGCCATCTCTCACCTATGCCCATCGCTCCTTCTCTCTCTCGTCACAACCACTGGGTCTCCTCTCTGGCATCTCACTCCCATCTCCTCAGCGCTCTACGTCACCCGGTCTCCCGCTCTGCATCGTCTCGCTCCATCTCTCTCTTCCCTCGCTCTCCAAATCGTCACCAGAACCGTCTCCTCTCTGCATCCCCACTCCCCACTCCATCTCCCTCATCGCTCCCCGCGAAACCAAAAGTCTACACAACTGTCTCCTCGTGCTGCATCAACACTCCATCTCTCTCTCCTCTCTCGCTCTCTTCGTCCACAACTTCTCCCTCACTCACCCACACTCATTTCTCGTCTCTCTCATCGTTTCACTAACATCTTACTAAGGTTCTCTGTCCATGCTCTCCCAGTTGAGGAAAGGTTCTTTACATGATGAGAGGATGCCAATCATGGAATATGGAAGTGAGATGTGCTCTAAATTTTTGGCAAAATCCAATTTTCATAAATATCCCCTTGTGCCCATATTCACTACCTGGTGCTAAACTTACTACACATTCATAGAACGGCGTTAAGTAAAATTGTGCTAAACGTTCGCCCCCTGTACGTATAGTACATGCCTAGACATCTCGCTCCCCCTATCGATTTCACTCACCCTGGCCTTCAAATCGTCTCCTGCTTATAGGAACAGATTAGTAAACCTGTATACTACCAGACGGCTGTCCACCTCCTTGATGTCTGCCAGGCCCTTCCGTGCGCTCTGCTCTTCTCAAGCGACGGTGGCTCAGGTTGTGTTCTAAGTGATCTGGGTTGGGAGGTTGACCAGGTGTGTCAAAAAACCACATTAGAGCAGGATTGATTTCACCAGGAGGAATTTACAGAATTATCAGGTCCCAACTCCTAGAACTGAACATTTCTCTGAACACCCTTAATGTCTTTCAAACTGTTGTCTCATGGGATAATTCAAGTTTAAGTCACTGAACTATGGGTTTATACTGGTGTATTGTGCCGAGATCGCTTGGAAAAGAATACAAAACCACCAGAATTACAACGTATGACTCATTCCCTGATCATCTCATTTTACCCTAAATCCATCCTTAACTGAGGCTTGTATCCTGTTTACTAACCCCTACAGTGTCTCCCAACACGCTCCTTTACATGTACGAGAGCTTTGTTTCCATGCTGAGCCGGGGGCCCATTATTGGGAGTCCTTCCGCTGCTCCCTGTATGCATCATTTAAATGCAGTTAATTATCTAATAAGTTTCTGTCAGGTGTACTACTACTTGCAAACTGAGATGTGCCCTTAGGTGTCACATCTAAGGCACTGATACTGTGACTTGTGCAAGTGAGCTGTATAGGGGGCAATAGCAAGTTTTAGCGAAGCTGTTCCATGGTAAAGGAGAAGTTAATATATATGGGAGTTAATAATGGGGTAATGCAAGGAGTTATCGGGACACTAGGTTTATACTCGGCAATAGGAGGAGTTATAGGAGAGGTTAACCGGGATAATGAGGAGTTCTATAGAGAAGTTATAATGGAAAGCACAAAGAGAGTTATAGGGTGCGGTAATAATGGAACAAAAAGAGGAGAAGAGGCAGAGCACTACACAATTATCCAGCAACATACATGATCCGGAGAGGTGTGTCCCATAAAGAAATAGTTATTTCATGGTCCATGTAGAAACAGAGGGCCCAGAGAATCCCCACCAACGGTTTCACGCTACACAGAGCGCTTTGATCTAAGCTTGAAACGTTTGGTTGGTATCCTCTGGCCTCTTTTTCCGGACATGACCATTAAATAACTACTTTTTATGGACCACACACACATCTCCTGATAATTAATTTGCGGATACCTGTTG
Source organism: Ascaphus truei (assembly GCA_036426205.1). Classification (NCBI taxonomy): domain Eukaryota; kingdom Metazoa; phylum Chordata; class Amphibia; order Anura; family Ascaphidae; genus Ascaphus; species Ascaphus truei. The sequence continues at coordinate 57,063 of WSYH01003091.1, forward strand.
CGTGCTCTGCCCTTCTCCTCCTTTTTGTTACATTGACTCACCAGACGGATGCTCAACACGGGAGGTTACCACACCCACGGTCAGGACACACATGGACCTCTCGCTCATAAGTGAGGTAACTTGCTTTGCTACATGTTCTCCCATTATGGATCTCAGGACTCCCAGTACTTGCTAGGAGGTACTATAAATGTTTTCAATGAATTCCTGGTGTTGTTGTGTACAACACTTAACCCTCTCGGGTGGGGAGTTCCATCTCGGAATAACTGTCCCCATTACCCCTGTCTTCAATCAAGCATTTTATTTGGCGGTCCCCAACAAAAAAAAAAAACAAAAATTTACAAGTACCGTGTTATCTTATCATTCTTCATTACTCGAATCTCCTGCCTTGGTCCGTAGCATCACACATTGGCCTCTCTAGCGGTTATATGGAGCAAGAGCAGAAATAAGGGAGTATCTTCTTATGGATTTAATAGGGAGAAGTTATGAGCTGTTATTTGTGCAATGGGAGGCGTTATAGGACCGAGATATTTGAGCGATATGAAATATTACAGGGAAAGGTAGTGTGACCTGTATTAGTACCCACTGGCTGACCTGTGGAGAAATCCCAGCTAAGGTGCAGACAAAAGAGTATTCTAAAACTTGCCTATGGAAAATCTGGGGCTATCACCAGGTACATGCTGGTTACAGGCTGGTGTTACGCTGGTACGTGCTGGTACGTGCCTGGTACGTGCTGGGACTTGCTGAGGTACATGCTGGGTTCATGCTGGGTACATGCTGTGTAACGGATGGGTACATGCTGGGTACCGGGCTGGGTACGTGCTGGTGTGCTGGGTACATGCTGGGTAAACAATGCTGGGTACGTGCTGGTTACGTGCTGGTACTTGCTGGACGGATACGTCTCTTGGTAGTGCTGGGTCTGCCTGGTACGTTCGGGACACGTGCTGGGTACGTGCTGGGTACGTGCTGGTACGTGCTGGGTACGTGCTGGTAACGTGCTGGGTACGTGCTGGGTACGTGCTGGGTACCCTGACTGGGTAACGTGCTGGGTACGTGCTGTACGTGCTGTGTCGTGTGGGTACGTGCTGGGTACGTGCTGGTAAGTGCTGTGTAGACATGCTGGTACGTGCTTGGGTACGTCTGAGGTACGCACCTGGGGACGTACTACTGGTACATCTGGGTAAGGCTGTGGCAAAATGTAACACTCACAAAACAAACAGTCTGAGGTTATTTTGAAACAGAATAACACGTGAATTCAATTCAAGTCAAGTGCACATAGGAGACAGCTTCAAAACAAAGCTCTCTTACACTAACAACGAGTGTCATGCCATATATCTTATACCCTAAATCCTAAAGCTCCACCCCTTTATGGGGGTTGGTACGATCAACTAAATATTACCAAATCATTTTGTAATACATATAATCCTGATAACTGTCTGTCACTAAATACCATTATGGAGGTTAAATCATGATGTCAGTTCTTTTACACTGCCACTGGCACATTGTGTGACATAACAGTTTATCTTTATCTTATCTACGGTTCTCAAACCTCTGTTGCCTGTTTACACACTTTCAATGTAAACGCTGATTGGATGAGGAAGCGAATCACTAAATTCAGCTGAGGAAGCGAAAACATTTCCCTTCCTCTGCTTAACAACATACTTGTTTTATACGAAGAAGACTCACAGAGACAGACAAGATGGCGATTGAAATATTCACACAAAATTGGCTTCATCTAAATACTGTAATTTTGTTAGCCAAGACCCCCCTATGTTCTCAACTTTGTCACTGTGTACATGCTGTCACATTTATCATTGACCTTTCTGCAGAAGAGTAAAGGCCTCATCGGATCACACAGCAGGGGTCCCTGCAATCCCATTCATCAGTTGAAGGGGACTCCAAGGACCACCACCCGCTGTGTTAATCCGATGGGTCCATTAGTCTGTCTGCAGAAATGTCCACTGAAAATGCTGCAGCATGTACCCAGCAATACCAGCCCTGTCACCCAGCATGTACCCAGCATGTACCCAGCACTACCCAGCACGTACCCATCATGTGCCAGCATTCCCAGCACGAACCCAGCACGTACCCAGCAAATGTTCCCAGCAATGTACTACCACCCTGCATATACCCAGCATGACAAACCCACATGTGCCAAACAGCATGATACCCACAGCCTGTACCCAGCATGGATACCCATCATTACCAGCATGTACACCTCAAACGTTACACACGATGTCCCAGCAATGTACCGCAGCACGACCCACCCAGCACGTCCCAGCATGAACCCGCATGTCCGGGTATCTTTTGGTTGGTGATTGCCCCAGATTTGGTTTTTCGAGATACTTGTCGCAGCGCTACAGTAACTTACCCGAACAAAACTGTGTAACTTGGCTTTCCATAATATTTCATCCAGATAAACATGTCATTTAGTTACCCATCTGGGAAAGACTGGCAGTTCAAAATTGTCTGTAAGAATGTATTCCAGGAGCCTGTATACCTGTCTCCCTGTAAAAAATCCTTTCCCGAATCAGCATTGTCTGGGATGGGATTTTGGGCTAGCTGTGTGTATAGGAGTGACTCATGAGTAAAGACAAACTTGGACGTGACAACTGAAGTGTGAAGCAGGAGCCCTGGGAACAAAGGAGCGGCATACACATGAGTAAGACCTGACTGCCTGATGGTGAAGCAGTCTGGTAACCTTGAGAGGGCTGAGCGGCTCAGTGAGACACTGACTAGGCACTGGGGCGGGTGAGGCAGGGAACCTGGGAGATACGGAGCGGCTCAGTGACAGTAACACACTGAGCATGGCCAGAGTGTAAGGCAGAGGGAACCTGGGAGAATGAGCGGCTCAGTGAGTAAGACACTGACTGCACTGATTAGTAGAAGCAGTGGAACCTGAGAAAGACACGTATCAGTGATTAAAGACACCTGACTGGACTGAGTGATGAAGCAGGGACCTGGAAAGGAGCGGCTCAGTAGTAAAGACAACTGACTGCACTGAGTAGTGAGCCAGGGGACCCATGGGAGAAGGAGCGGCTCACATGAGACAACAACTGACTGGCACTGAGTATGCAGAGGCATGGGAACCTGGAGAACGGAGCGGCTCAGTGAGTAAAGACACTAGTAACTGGCACTTGAGTGTCTAAATCAGGTGACCTGGGAGAGAGCATCTACATTGAGTGTGACCTGACCTGGCACTGAGTGTGAAGCAGGGAACCTGAGAGAAGGGCGGCTCAGTGGTAAAGGCACTGACTGGCACTGAGTGTGTGAAGCAGGGAACCTGGGAGAAGGAGCGGCTCAGTGAGTAACCGACACTGACTGCACTGAGTGTGAGGCGAGATGTGAAACCTGGGAGAAGCAGCGGCTCAGTAGTAAAGCACCTGACTGGCACTGAGTGTTGACAGCAAGAGGGAACCTGGGAGAATGATCTGCTGCATTGGTAACGACACTGACTGCACTGAGTGTGCAGTCAGGGACGGGCACCTGGGAGAAGGAGCGGCTCAGTGAGTAACTACACTGACGGTACTTGACAGTTTGAAGGCAGGGGAAACCTGGGAGAAAAAGGAGCATCTCCGTGAGTAACATACAAATGACTGACACTGAGTGTGAAGCAGGGGTAACCTGTGAGAAGAGCGGCTCAGTGAGTAAAGACACTGACTGGCACTGACCTTGTGAAGCTTGGGAGCCTGGATAAGGAGCTGCTCATTGAGTAAAGAACTGGCCCTGAGTGTAAGTGCATGAGGAACCTTGAGAAGAGCGTAACATCATTGAGCAAAGACCACACAGAAACTGCACTGAGTGTGAAGCAGGGGAAACCTGGGAGAAGGAAGCAGGCTCAGTAGAGTGAAGACACTGACTTGAGACTGACTAGGCACTAAAGAGTTGAAGCAGGGGAACCTGGGAGAAGGAGCAGCTCAGTGAGATAAAGACACTGACTATGCCACTGAGTGTTAAGCAGAGCCTGTAGAATCACAATCGGCTGCATTGATACAAAGCACAACACTGACTGGCACTTGAATTGTGAAGCTGGAGGGCCTTGGAGAAGAGCGGCTCTGTGACTAAAGGCACTGACTGGCACTGATTTTGAAGCAGGGGAACCACCGGGGACAGAATGCGCTCAATGAGTAAAGACACGGACTAGGACTGGTGGTTGTAACAGTGGCCCACCTGGGAAGAAGGGAGGCAAAGCTCAAGTGAGTACAGACACATAGCCTGTGGCACAGTGTGAAGCAGGGGAACCTTGGAGACGGAAGCGGCTCAGTGAGTAAAGACACGACTGGCCCTGAGTTGAAGCAGGGGAACCTGGGAAGAAGGAGGTCGGCTTCAGTGAGTAAAGACACTGACGGGCAACTGACGTGTAAAGGCCGGTAACCTTGGAATAAGGAACAGCGGCAACATCAGTGAGTAAAGACACTGACTGGCCACTGACTTGTGAAGCTGGGGAACCGGGAGAAGGAGCAGCTCAGTGAGATAGCGACCACCGAACGGGCACGAGGGTGAAGCAGGGAACCTGGGAAGAAGGAGCAGGCTCAGTGAGTAAAGCACTGACTGGCAACTGAGCTAGATAAAGGCAGGGAAACCTGGGAGAAGGATCGGCTCAGTGAGAAGACACTGACCTTAGCACTGAATAGTGAAGCCAGGGGAACCTGGGAGAAGGAGTCGCTCATGGAGTAAAGACACTGACTGTCACTGAGTGTGCAGCGGGGGCACCTGGGAGAATGAGCGGCTCAGCGAGTAATGACCCTGACTGGCACAGATTGTGAAGCAGAGGGAACCTTGGAGAGGAAACGGCTCAAGTGAGTATAAAGACAACTGACTGTCACTTGATTGTGAAGCAGGGCAGACAACCTGGGAAAGGAGCGGAACATCAGCGATAATGACACTGACTGTCACTGAGTTGATGAAGCAGGGAACCTGGGAGACGGAGCGCTCATCGAGTACTGTACACTGACTTGCACTGAGTGTGAACAGGATGGAACCGTGAGACCCGGAGCGGCTCAGCGAGTAATGACCCTGAGCTGGTCACTGAGTGTGAAGCAGGGGAAAAAAAAAAACCTGGGCGAAGAGGAGCGCTAACATGAGTACAAGGACACGACTGACACTGAGTGTGAAGCAGGGGAACCTGTATAAGTATAGCGCTCATTGAGAAAGAAGACCTGACTGGCACTGTCGAGTGTGAAGCAGGGGAACCTGGGAGAAGGAGCGGCTAGACTCAGTAGATACACTGACTGGCCTGAGTAGTTAAAGCAGGGAAACTGGAGAAGGAGCAAGCTCAGTACGAGATAAGAGGCCAAAACTGACTGGCCTTGAGTTTGAAGCAGGGGAGCCTGGGAAGAAATCACGGGCTTCCAGTGTAGTAACGCCAACTGCCACTTGCACTTTAGTGTGAGGCAGGGGAACCTGGGAAAGGAGCGGCTCCTGAGAAACTAAAGACAACGCATGCGACTGGCACTGAGTGGAGAGTGGCGGGGCCTGGGAGAAGGAGCGGCATCATGTGAGTAAATGCACTGAATGGCACTGAAGATGTGAAGCAGGGGAACCTACCTGAGAAGGGAGCAGCTGGCAACGGTGAAGGTCCAGTTAGTACAGCTGTGACTGGCACATGATGTGTATAAGTCAGGGAACCTTGGGAGTTCAGTGAGCGGCTCAGTGAGTAGAGCCCAGCATTCGGGCACTAGTTGTGAAGCAGGGGAGGCCTGGGAGAAGGCGTACCGTGAGGTAAAGACACTACTGACTGGTCACTGATGTGAGCTGGGGGGGACCCTGGGAGAAGGAGTCGTCTCAGTGAGTAAGGCACTGTCAACTGGCACTGATCAATACAGTGAAGCAAGGGGGCCTGGGAGAATGAGCGAGCTCATTGAGATAAAGCACTGACTGGCACTGAGTGTGAAGGCAGGGGTCCTTGGGAGAAGGAGCGGCTCAGTGGAAAAACACGCAACTCGGCTACTGATTGATGAAGGCATGGGACCTGGAGAAGGAGCAGCTCAGTGAGTAAAACGACACTGACTGGTGCAACCTACTAGTGTGACCAGCAGGGGAGACTGGGAGAAGGAGCGGCGCAGTGAGTAAGACCACCTGCTGCACTGAGTGTGAGGCAGGGGAACCTGGGAGAAGGAGCTGCTTTCAGTAGAGTAACAAGACACTGACTGGACACTGATTGTGATGCATGGGAACCTGGAGGAAAGAGAGCGGGTCGATGAGTAAGACACTGACTGGCACTGGAGTGGTGAAGCAGGGAGCCTGGGATAATGGGCGGCTCCTGAGTAAAGCACTGACGGCACTGATGTGAAGCAGGGGAACCTGGCAAGAAGGACGGCTCATAGTAAAGACCTGATGGCACTGTACAGAGGTGAAGGCAGGGAGTGGGGGGGCCTGGGAAGGACTGCTCAGTGATATCAAAGACACTGACTGGACTGAGTGTGAACACAAGGGAGACCCCTGGAGAGGCGGCTCCGTGGTTCACGACAACTGACTTGCCCTGAGTGTTGACGCAGGGGAACACGCTGGGCCACGAAGGGAGCAGCTCAGTGAGTTAAAGGCACTTGGCATGCACTGAGTGTGATACGGGGGCCTTGGAGAAAGGTAGCGCTCAGTGATTAAAGACACTTGACTGTCCACTGAGTGTGAAGCTGTGGGCCTGGGAAAGAGCGGCCAGTGATAGGCACATAGTGACTGGGCAGCTAATTGTGTAACAGGGGGTCCTTGGGAGAATGAAGCGTCTCAGTGAGTAAAGGCACTGACATGGCCTAGTGTGAACAGGGAACCTGGTATAAGGAGCGGCCTCATGAGTAAAGACACTGACTTGCACTGAGGTGAAGCATAGACTTGAACCTGGGGAATTGAGGCGCCTCGTGAGTAAATACACTACTGGCACTGAGTGTGCAGCGGGGAACCTGGAGAAGGAGCGGTGGGGCGATAAGTGAGTAAAGAACCACTGATACACACTGATTTGGAAGCAGGGGGGCCTGGGGGAGAAGGTGACGGCTCAGTGGTAAAGACACTTACTGCCCTGAGTCCACTGAAGCAGGGGGCGCTGGGAGAAGAGTCTGCTCAGTGAGTACAGCAGACAGGCTGGACTTGCACGGAGGGGATGTAATACAGGGAACACTGGGCGAAGGACGGCAACTCAAGTGAGTAAAGACCACTGACTGTGGTTGTCACTGAGAGTGTGAAGCAGGGAACCTGGAGAAGAGCTGGTGCAATGTAGTAAAGCCAACTGACTGGCCTGCTTTTGAAGCAGGGAGCCTTGAGAAAGGGCGGACTCAGTGCGTAAAGACACTGACTGGCACGTGAGAGTGTGGAACAGGGGAACCTGGGAGAAGGAAGCGGCTCAGGTGAGTAAAGAACCGTGACTGGCACTGAGTGTGAAGCCAGGGTGAGCCTGGGAGAAGGAGCGCTGCAAGTGAGTAAAGACCCGACTGGCACTGCTGAGTGTTAGAAGCATAGGGTAACCTGGGAGAATGAAGCGGCTCAGTGAGTAAAGCACTGACTGGCCATGGATGTGAAGCAGGTGGAACACTGGGGAAGGAGCGCTTCAGGATAAGACACTGTACGGGCACTGAGTAGTGAAGCAAGGGGAAAACTGGGCTAAGGCATGAAAAATCACAACCCTCGGCTACATATCCAAACACCAGTCCACGCAATCCCAACTTCAACCAGAGCTAGAAAAACGACATCAGACCACGACGGCACGCTCTCCCCACCCCCACCACTTCTCCCGCACCCCCACCCCGACTCAAAAACGGCCAGTGGTGGTAACAGACACTGACTGGCACTAGAGTGTCTGAGGCAAGGATGGAACCTTAGGAGAAGGAGCAAGCGCTCATTAGTAAAGACACTGACTTGGCCTGATTGTGAAAGCAGGAGCGCTGGGAGAAGGCTCGTCGTCATGTGAGTAAAAGACACTACTGACTTTCTAGCACTCTGCATGTGAAGCAGGGAACCTGAGGAGAAGGATCCGACTCCTACAGTGAGTAAGAAGTAGAGGGCAAAGAAAAAATGGCAAAGGCAACTGACTGTAACTGAATATCTGAGACAGTGGGAACCTGTTAGAAGCAAAAAGCGGCACGATGCTCTTCATTTTTAAAAGGACAATAAAACTGACTCTTGCAAACTTGAGGTTTATTCATGGGAACCTTGGAAGGAGCCGGCGCAGTGAGTTAAAGACCTGCACTGGAGGCACTGAGTGTTGACCATCAGGGGAGCCTGGGAAGAAGGATCGGCTACTCATGTAGAGTAAAAAAAGAGAACACAGACTGGCACTGACGATTTGAAGACATGGGAACCTTGAAGAATCAGAAGAAAATCACGGCTCCGTGTGAAAGAGACTGCCCTGGCACCCTAGTGTGCGGATCACGGGGAAACCTGGCAGAAGGAGCGGCTCAGTGAAGTAAACCTAAAATCTCACCCTTTGACTTATAGGCACAAAACTGAGTGGTGACAAGGCAGGGGAGAACTGGGAGAAGGAGGCGGCTACACTATCGTCTTAGCGGCTCAGGAAAAAGAACTGACGTGTGGGACATGGGCCATGAGATGTATTGAATCATGGAACCTGGGAGAAACTCCCATGGATCTCCTTAGATACACTAGGATCTAAACACCTCTCATGGATCTGCTTCCTAATACACCTTCCTATGGATATGTTCCTTAAAAACTCTCATGGATTGCTTCTAATACACTCCTGGATTGATTCCTTAATACACCTCTCATGATGCTTCCGTATAACACTCATGGATCTGCTTCCTATAATACAGACCTCTCATGGATTTGCTTCCTTAATTACACCTCCATCGAGGATTGCTTCCTTAATCACATCTCTATGGATCTGCTTCCTTAATACAAAGACCTATCCATGGATCTGATTCCTATTACACGCTCATGGATCTGCTCTTAATCACCACTCCTATGGATCTGCTCCTTAATACACTCTCTCATGGATCTGCTTCCCTTATACACCTTATGGATGCTTCCTTATACACTCTCGGATCTGCTTCTAATACACTCCCATGGATCTGCTTCTTAATACACCTCTCGGAATTGCTTCCTAATACACATCCTGGATCTGCTCCTTATACACCTCATGCAATCGCTTCTTAACAACTCTATGGATTGCTTCCTTAATACATCCGCATGGATCTGCTTCCTTAAAACCCTCCTCATGGATCTGCCTCATTAAATCACTCTCATGGATTGCTTCCTTAATAAACTCCCATGGATCGTTCCTTAATACAACCTCTCGCATGGAATCTGCTCCTTTTAATAAACCTCTATGAATTTTAATCTGCTTCTTAAGACACCTCTCGTGGATCTGCTTCCTTAATACACCTCTCATGGATCTGCTTCCTTAAGAACCTCATGGAGGTCTGTTCCTTAATAAAACCCTACCATGGATCTGCTCCGTAAACAACATTGTGGGATATGACTCTTAATACCACTCTATGGATCTGCTCCTTAATTAAACCTCCCAGGGATCTGCTCATTAATACACTGTCATGGATCTGCTTCACCTGAATACAATCTCATGGATGAATGGGAGGTGTATTAAGGAAGCAGATCCATGGGAGGTGTATTAAGGATAGGGGCAGAGTACTACGTGGGCTCAGTGGTTATAGGGACTGAGGTATTACAGCAGAGAGGATAGGGGCAGGCCACTACGTGGGGTCAGTGGTTAAAGGGACTGAGGTATTACAGCAGAGGATAGGGGCAGACCACTACGTGGGCTCAGTGGTTTTTATTTGTAGTCTGTGTTTCTATAAGGTCTATAAGTCTTTTCCACTTGTTTTGAGTTTTCTGCACCTTCAGGGGATTGAATCAGATCTTCGATTGCAGATATTTAAGACCTTTTGTTTTTAATGTTTTTCATCATTGTGCTTCCCTAATAATAATAATAATAATAATAATAATAATAATAATAATAGTATGTTCTTTACTCACTCCTTCTCCCCTATTCTTTTCCATAAGCTTGCAGATTGCGTGCTCGACCATCGCTATCCAGCTGTTTTGGGGTGATACTAGTCTATACTAATAAGTGTTGTATCTTTGTTTTCCTTACATCATTGCGCCCCCCTATTCTCTTCCATATACCATTGGAGGACCGTGGGGACGAGCCTCTCTGGGCTGAGCTGCAGCATTCATTATTGGGCCAGTAATGTTTTTCATTGTTGACCTTATCACGTGCGTTCGGTTAGTTTAACACACTTAGGGGGTCATGCACAAAGCAGTGATAAATGCTTTTAAGTGATATAACTGCCTTTATAGCGTGATATTGCCTGCTGTGAGATTCATAAAGCAGTGATAAGTGACTTTTTAAGGATTAAAAGGCTTTTATAGGGTTGATACTGCTGCCTGTGCGATTCACAAGCAGGATAAACAATGCAGTATCACGCTTTTGTTTTAATTTTTTATAAGGAAGGTTTTCAGACTCTTAAAAGCAATATCATGCTTTCGCTGAATTCAAAGCAGGCATCAATATCACGCTATAAAGGCATTTATATCACTTAAAAGCACTTATCACTGCTTTATGAATCTCACAGCAGGCAATATCACGCTATAAAGGCATTTATTTCACTTAAAAGCACTTATCACTGCTTTGTGAATCTCACAGCAGGCAATATCACGCTATAATGGCATTTTTTCCTACTTAAAAGCACTTATCACTGCTTTGTGAATCTCACAGCAGGCAATATCACGCTATAAAGGCATTTATATCACTTAAAAGCACTTATCACTGCTTTATGAATCTCACAGCAGGCAATATCACGCTATAAAGGCATTTATATCACTTAAAAGCACTTATCACTGCTTTGTGAATCTCACAGCAGGCAATATCACGCTATAAAGGCAGTTATCTCACTTAAAAGCACTTATCACTGCTTAGTGCATAACCCCCTATATATTACTGTTGAGTCACATCGGAGCGCCCTAGCATTTTCCTATTGTCTTTAATTTAGAGCTATAATAATTTCTGTGGTAGACTATATTACCCACCATAAGATATTCATGCCTTTTCTCTGCTGCCGACTTCAGACATTTCCCTTCTCTCCGGTGCCGGAGGTCTCAGAGGGCCCCTTATAACCTGCTCTCTCTCCCCACACATAGGATTGCTGTACGGTGCCATGCTGTGCCTCGGTATCTTCCTCCTCGTTGGCCTCAGTGCAGTGCACAGCCAGTTCCCCAGAGTCTGCACCACGGAAGCATCTTTTCGGACTAAGAGTTGCTGCCCCCTCTGGAAGGACAGAAGCCCCTGTGGTTCTCGCTCAGGTCGTGGGAGATGTCAGGATCTGGTGGCTCTCAGAGGGAACAGTATCCCGCAGATTGACGATGATCGCCTGGACTGGCCACGACACTATTATGATAATGTGTGTGAGTGCTCCGGAAACTTCAGTGGCTATGACTGTGGCAGCTGCAAATACGGTTACTTCGGAGAGAAATGTGATCGGAAAAAGATTGTGATTCGGAGAGAGATCCGGGAGCTTTCCTTTCTGGAGCAAAAGCGATTCTTCAGTTACTTGGCTCTGACGAAGACCACCAAATGCAAAGACTTTGTTATCCTGAGCACTGGAGACAGACACCACAGAGACACGTATCGCTTTGTGGATGCTTCTCTCTATGATATGTTCGCTTGGCTCCATTACTACTCCATGAAGCCAATAATGATAAACAGCACATTTGATCCTAATAAAAACTTCGCCCATCAGGGCCCTGCTTTTCCTGGGTGGCATCGCCTTCTTCTCGCCTTCTTGGAGAGACAAATTCAGCAGTTGACTGGAGATGAAGATTTTGCTATTCCATATTACGATTGGCGTGGAGAAGAGAACTGTACGATCTGTACTAATGATCTCATGGGAGAAAGTGATGCGCACGGGATCCTCAACCCATACTCCCACTTCTCCTACTGGAGGGTGAGTCCTATCAAATCAAATCTCTGTATAACTCGCATATTATGTAATTTTCTGTTCTTTGTTAACTTCCATCTGTGCCAATCGTCTTCAACAGGGTAAGTTACATATCTTAATTGTTATTTAAATAAGCTCAGTTCTTCTACTTTTCTCTCCTCTCAGCTTGTTTTTGACTTGGATATGTTGTATATCCACTTTGACTTCTTGACGGCGATCTCACTGTTGTGACCCGCTGTCCAATGTCAGCAACAGAAAAGAAGGTTCCTCTTTTGTATTAGATCAATCACGTCTCCCAGAAGACAATCTGCTCTAAACCTGAGCAAAAACAACCCCATGAGATGGATTAAACCTCACAAGGGACACACACATGCCGAGCCTGGTGATATCTCATGAAAGTCATTCCAGCCATATACAGGCAGACTCTCACGCTCCAGGTGAACTCGGAAATGACTCCCAATTGTATAACTGATACATTACTTCCCATCATTCCCTTGCATGATTGTGTGGCGTGAGCTGCATATTCGCTTCTCAATGCACATGTGATTTGTATTTAATTTAGCAATTTTATTTGCCACAATATATTTTAATCTTCACTAGGAGTCATGCTAGAGTTTTCCTGGCCATTAATGGTCACTCTTCAGACTTTATTCACAGTTTCCATATAGAACATAGAAAATATTTAGGAATCAGGATATTATAACTAATACAGTAGCTGGTCTGTGGATCCATGGCTAATTGACACATGTTTTAATCAGAGAATTAGTCCTGCCCTCGCTGGTGCCAGTTTGTACCACGGGGCGGCAGCAAGATCAATTTGTTTTCATTTGCCTTGTACGGAGTGAAATGTAATATGCAGTATGAAGAAGTAACGTTGTTATAGTTGGAGGTTTGGAACTGGTTTTTGTTTCTTTCTTACATATTCATTTAACATTGCCCAGTTTTAATCCTTTACTATATTGCAATTCTTATCTTTTGCCTTCAGCAGCAAGAGGGACTAACAAGCGTTGCACTGAGAAGCAAAGTGTTAACAGGCAATGCAATACTTACAGTATGTGGGTATTATAAGAAATATCCTCTGCATTATCTGCCAATGAAATATATGTCTTTACATAACGAAGGACAAGCTGTTAATAAAACAAACCAAAATCTCTCACAATTAGAGAGTTTTACAATCTCTAGGCACAAAAGCAAACGTCCCACGGGTTACCCTGCGTCTCCTCACATTACTACGGGTTACCCTGCGTC